>KV448359.1:26607-40110 GCA_001658105.1 Rhizopogon vinicolor AM-OR11-026 | reverse complement strand
TTCTTCTCCCCACTTGCTTCGGCAGACTGCTTCTTGGCAATAGCTTCTTTCAAGATAGGATCAATGAACGAGTTCACAATTTGCATAGGCTCCTTGGTATCATCCTTGAAGATCTCGAACAACGGCCAAGTCCAACCTTTGAGGGGGCGTCGAGAAATTATCGATTGTGCCTGTGCAAATGCCCGAGCAAAGTCTTCAGCGGCCTTTGCCTTGCCTGTAGGGGCTTCAGCTGGAGCAATATTGTATGGGTAATTCAGCCCTGCGGAAAGACTGTGCACGCAATTTCCGAACAAGAATTCCGAAGCTGAGTCGAGCGTGAATCGAGACATAACATCCTATACTTTTGGTTTTTGATTTGCACAGCATCAGTAAGGTGATTATTTACCTGGAAGTCGACGGGATGTCCGGCACGGAAACGCGACTTCATCCGCGCGATAGCATCTTCCGCGTGACGATCGAAGATATTGAAGTGACCAATTCGGTCGTGGCTGAAGAAAGGCCTTGTCATGGAGCGATGGAATTTCCACATATCTCCTATTTTTCGGCACGAAATGAGGCTCGCTCAGGAATCGAATGGAAGCGTTTACCGTCAGAATTAAAGACACCCGTCCCGAGGACGCTTGACATTGTGTTTTGGAACTTATCCCCTGTATAGAATGTCTAAGAAGTCACCATGATTGGCGATAACTAGCGACATCACCTTTAACATAGTTTTTCAAAATCAGACGCCAGGATAGTCTGCGATCGGTGGAATCAGCACTAGCGCCGTGCCTGGAACAAGAACAAGTCGGGTTACCTTGATGTGGCCGGGCTCCACGGTAAATATGAGGTCCTCATACATGATGTGGAAGTTGAAGCATGTTCCGAGCTTTGCGATAGGCTCTATCCATCCGTCACCTGATAAAATAATTTCATGCGAGATCATGGTGCACGAACTATAGACATACCAGGATAACCATTCTTGACTTGTTCAACCATGTTGAGCATAAAGTCGATGTTACCGAATTGTTTACCCTTCACAAGGGGAGCAAGACGGGCACCCATTCTTGTGGCTTGTCGACAGTGAATTAAATCGACGTACAGAACGCGCAACGCAAATGCGATAGGTAAACTAATGGATGCACCCAGCAGTAAGATCCATGGTGGGAAGGATAGAGCAGACGTGAACCGCGCGAAGGAAATCGTGACCAAGTACAGCGAGCCTGCGCATAGGACTGTGCGCCCCAGAAAATCGATCCCCGGGGTTATCATAGTGGTTTAATTCCAGTGGCAAGTTACGGTGAGGCAGCTTCGATCCTAGAGGATGAAAAGGTGCTGTTATTCAACGTAGCAGACCTAAAGTAGCTGCAGCATTCAAATCCCGAACATTTGATTCCCTTCACGTGATGCTGTATAGCGTTCACATAGGAGCTAGGTGGCGGTTTTTCCGTCGAGTGTCATTCCCCACATCATGCATGAGGATTACCAAAATGAGAGCTACGCAGAAACTTACAACTGGATGTGATACAGTTGCAGTGAAGCCCGTGTTTGGGATATACTCCGTTCATTTTGTCTTGCGATTGTCTATTATCAGAAGGGATGCTAATATTGAGCGCACTGGAAAGACAGGCGTTCTGGACCCAGGTATTATGCCGGAGATACAAGTCACAAGGTCTTTGAAGACGATGTAGCATATATCATGATCTGGTCACATCAGTTGCATCATGAAAGGCTTAGACTCAACTTGTTAAAATCGTAGTCAAGTTTGAGCTCAGGTGCCAGCAAGTTGTACTATAGGTAATGGCAGTTGAGGTATATACAGAGGAAATCCGACATTAGACCGTGACACGGAGTTATATATTGGTTCCGAATCGTGTGAATTACCCATTATGGCCCGGACTTACCGTCGCCGACAGTCCGACTTACAATCAACTACGACTCCGTACTCAGTGACGACGACCGGTCTTCCTTCAACGCTGTCAACAATTAGTAGCAATTGATTTCTTCCTTTTCTTTCTTCAAGAGTGCTTTAGAATAGATCTAAGGCACTTCTGAAGAAACAGCTGGCGCTGCTTGCGGATCCAGTATGGTGATCCTCAGTTTTCACTCAACTTATCAATACAACTTCGTTTTTCGTGGTACCCTACGACGAGAAGAACTGATGACTGCCAGGCAGACTTCTGGTGAAAAGCTATATAAACTAGATGGGCCTCATGTGGCACAACGAGTTCAGCACGAGTACCCCCGCTTACAAATTCCAATAACTCCAACATTTATCCCAACAAGCGTCACCTTATGAGTCTGTGGGCTGATTTTCTTGTATATCTCCACTATTGTAGTCCCTGACTCGCTCACTCAGTGGGTTCTTGAACTAAGCAACTTTCATGGGCCGTCTGAATCGGAAGAGCGCATTGTTTGCTGCATTGACATACGTCATTCGAGGCTCCCCATATCATGCGGATTCACTAACAACAACCCCACCGCCAGCTACAAAGAACTCAAAGGCTAAGAAAGGTAAGTTGCATATCGACATGATTGATTTTTCGTCGCCTGTCTCCCTTGTCCTTCTGTGAAGACCCTTTCGATGACACCTCCCCTTTGTTTCTTAAGTGCCTCTCATGGGTTCATAAATCTCTGGTGGAGGAAATGATCTAGTATGTAGCCCTCCCATGTTCCTTCCATCTATTTCACGCTCATCTGTCACCGCTCGAACGTACCAAAGTTTTAAAAAATGCTGCCGCTGTATCCTCCGGCTTCTCCTCCAAACCAATCCCAATTCAACATGTTATGGGTCACAGCACAAGTAAGGAATTTCTTTCTCATTGCACATAGACATTTTTGACCGTTTACGTGCAGCCTAGTCCTATTGATAACGCGGAGTCCCTGTCCAGTGGGCCATGGTATATACCCAGAACTTCTCTGTGTGCTCGGCTCTTCAGCGCCAGCAAGGCTCAGGAGTCCCTCCTCCACCAGTTTTTGCGGGAGATATTAATATTTCAACTGCCTCGTCCGGTCACTAATCCACGTCGCCTACGGTGGTGGCTTGAGGAGGTACCGGAGTCAGGATGGCCGGCTGATTGGCTCGATGTGAGTTTCAGTTTTTTTTTACTATCTTCTCCAGACTGACGGTTGTCAGCGCCCGCCCAACGCTCCGCCTTTCATGCGACCTATCTATGGGAAATTTCCCGAGGCTGAACCACCAGCCGATGTCAGGGCGTAATTGATTCATTTCGCCTCCAAGGGAACATCACCAATCCGTACTCATCTGCGCTCAGGCTCGCATTCTGTTGCGTCTCCGGAGACGTTAGGCATTCTGTCCTTCCAGGGATACTTGAGACTGTGATTTTCGGGGAGGAACATCAGGTGATTGCATTCTTGCGTGCCCTGCGCATGCAAAAAGAACACTCCCAACAGGGCCATCACCTGGCTTTCGATTATATCCGCCACATGTCCAGGATTTGAGTTAGAAGTATCTGCGAACCCCCCCCCCCCCCCCTGCATAGGGGACTGCCTCGATACCGAGCCTGAGATTGACTTTGGCATCCTCGCTCCGCACCGTCCCGAGCCACTCCATTCTCACTCTACAATCCCTCTACGATCTACCCAAAATGGCTCAAAAAATAGGCCAAGCTACCTCTCCATTCCCCAGAACTCAAGCAGTTCCACTTCCACTTCCACTTCCTCATCTCCCTCCTCGTCTGACGATAATTCTCCCTTCTCTGCTTCGTCTGCGCGCGATTCGGATTCAACTATTCCCTCTGCCACGCCTGACCCAGTGTTATTTGACGATGATGCCATTGCTCAATGCGACCAGTATTTGCTCGTTAGACTACAGAAGCAGCTGGTGGCTCAGGGGTTCCCTCCCGGTGTTTGCTCAGGAAGGGTAGATGCTGCCAGCCCAGCTGACCACACGCCGAGAGCCGAACCAAGCCCAGTTCAACAAGCCTCGGGGGCCCTTCCCCTACGGATGTTTGACTAGGTCTTCCCCGCAGATTTTGATTTTCCAGCCGCAACAGAGGAAGACATGGTCTTAGTTTTGGCTTTCGCTGGGAATATCAACCTCATTGGCGCTCCCATCAGCGTCGGTCGTACAGGAAGCCACCGCTGATGCGCCTGCAGCCGCTTCTACTCCTGATTATTCAAACACTTCGGCGGGGAACAATTGGTTAGAAGCAGCAGGTGTATTGTGTGGTTCGGATCTACTTATTCTAGATAGTATTTGCCCTTCAACCCGTGTCTTCAGTGCCGGCAGGTGCATCAGATGGATGGGCAGAATGAGTTGATCCTTGTGCCCATGTGTCTGATGCATCTGCAGGTGTCTGGTTGAATTGTAGTTTTCGGCTTTGAATGATATCAATGTATTGCGCTTGCTATCCTCGAGCGCCAAGATTTAAAGCTGGAACTTCGTCTTGAGCTTAGATCGAGTGCTTCAAGTTGTGCCTTGAGAGCATTAGTAGTCAGATGCACGTGTTTTGGATCGTGTATCAAAATGATCAAGGGGGAATCGCTGATGGAGACTATGGGGTAGTTAATCCCCAGACGATGTCGTACTGCATATAGGGGGTGATTCACATGATGTTATACATGCACATTTATTACTGTGCATTCTGCCGTCTGCGCGCTGCGCATTTCGGTGAATTGAGAAGCTTCCGCCATGCGCGCCTTGGTTGCTAGTGCTTGCGCGTTATTCACGCGTTCACGCTTGTGTTTGGGCACCGTACTATGATATCATCACAAAAAAAAACTAAGTGGGTTGCGTCTTGGCCCGCTAGTAGCTTTCAGTCGCTTTCTTACACCGCGCAGAATTGATAAAACCACGAGATATCAAATACATTGTGGACCGGTGTACACATAAGGACTGATGGCATGATATGTATCCAAATACGATGCTAGTTCGACACCAGTATTGCAGTAGGTAACAGTCAGGACACATTGCTGTACGAAGTCTTGCCACTGCTCGGTAGAAATGCTAGCTCAGCTTGATGGACATCGTGTATAACTGACCACGCTAGGCAATGACCCCGAGGTCCTGCAAGTGCAGAATGGCTATGAGAAGGTGGAAATGCGTACCTTGAGCCGTCCAAGGTCATCTCAAATGCCACTTTCCCGGGCTGCTAACTGCTTCACACTTGCCAAGGTTGGGCTCTCCAAAAGAAGTGGAGGTGCTGATGCTTCTGGAGTCGCCTCTGCCACGGGGGAGTAGAAGATGTGTAAAAGTTGCACTCCGGAGGGTATGGTTCAACTTCTCGCCAAAGGGTCTTGAAGAGGTGACTAGTGAGAGCTAGTGAGGGTCTGAGGACGATACCGATAGTGAAAATGCATTGGAAGACAAAATGAAGGAACGACTGTCTCATAGCCTCCTTACTACTGGAATCTGAGACCAACCGCAGACTGTGGGAACTTTGGTACCACCAAGGAGGTTTGTTTGTATCTATTATGTACAGTCGCTTTTTTGTCCTCGACGTTGAAGATGAGTCTGACGAAGGAACGCGGAGAACCCTTACCTATCCTAGGAATGTCCAAATCCCCATTCATCCAAGTTGCAATCGCCACGCACGCTGTCAACACGTTGTCGACTGAAACTCGTAAGTCATCTATGGTCAACGTGTCGTCTGCAGCTGAGCGCTGAATTTTCTTACGCGAATTTGCCTCCGTCTCTAACACCGGTGCTTAGCAGGAGTGCCCGGAGGACTCACACATCATAGTGCCCACATCATGATATCGTAATATGAATTCTATCACCTACATTCTTAGAGCATGCTTATGATAAGAAGGCTGTACTTGGGCTGTATTATAGTATAAGTAGTAAGTGTAGAGATCTATTGCACTGTACTATAGTATAAGTAGCAAGTGCGGAGAAAGTGATCTGTTGTATGGCGTGATATTTGCACATTTATTATTGCACGTTGCGCGGTCTGCGCATGGGCAGTGGCACAACAAACTTCAAAGCATAAAGTCAAAATTTTTGCGAAGATATCATAGTACTGCGCGCAAACACAAGCGTGGACACGTGGATGACGCGCGCTAGCAAGCAAACCGCGCAATAATAAATGTGGATGTATAACAGGGGGTGATTCACTATAGTAGGAAGTAGGTGCCTGGACATTGGACACGAGTCCTTTTTCTCAGAGGTGGGCACAAGGTGGATTTCCATTTTAGTCAGCTGTGCTTTGCTGTCACTTATAAACTTGTTCATCGACATCAACTTGCTTTCGATTGGAGCGACACGACTCGTAATCCCAGATAGCGGTTACAAATCCGTCCCCGCCATTGGCTTATCGTGCTTTCGTCCCAACTTCGTTGTACACGTCGCAAGACCTGCTGGGAGAGCCCGTGGTCGTCTACAGCGGCATGGTAGCTGAATTGTGTCCAGGCAGCAATCTGCTGGACTTATCCGATGCCTGTGTACGCACATCCCTTACCGCAATTGTTCCCGCTGCTTTCGTCTTTCTGCTTTGCCTCTTACCCATAATAATACCCATTCCTGCATTCGCTCGTCCACTCGTCAATGCCATCCTATCTCCCTTCCGCAACTTTTTGCCCTTGCGCGAAGCTGAAGCACTAGTTTTCCAAGCGGATAAAACAGACGACATAGTCGTCGATAACGCCGCTCCCTTATGGCGCACCGTTCTTCTCTCTTTCGTCGCTTTGGTTCAGGCTCTCGTATGGACTGCGGTCGGCACGTACAGCCTCATCACCACCAAGGATCATGTCTGGATGGGTATTGCACCTCTTCTCATTGCTACAACTTGGGTATATGCATGCTGCAAGGCTGTCTTCCGACCCAAGCCCACCATTCACTCCGACCTCTTTACTCTCTTTGCACTACACCTCGTCCTCGGTATTGTCATGCTCGGTGGAACTGTGTATGAGCACGAGATTCTCGGTGTCCCATTGCCTCCCCGACTCTCCTTCTTTGGCCTCATCTCCAATCTCGTTGCCGTTTTGGTCGTCCTTGCCGTCGTAGGCAATATGCCATTTGAGCTCCCCAGCAACCGTGTCAAGAAGGAGGATATTGTTAGGTCATGTACTCTGTTCACTCGCTCATTTTCTCACTTGCGTTATAGTATGTCAAGTACTCTCCCGAAGATTATGTCACTATGTGGGAGTGGATCACTTTTTCATGGGTCTACCCGCTCATCAAGCGCGGCTCGATTATGACCATGAACGAGGATGACGTTTGGGACCTTAGTCTTAATCAGCAATCCCGTCCAGTGTTCACCCAGTTCAGCAATATCATGTGCGTATATTCCATGCAAAGAGATTGTCATTGTTAACGTCAATGTTAGTCGTTCTTCTCTCCTTCGCCGTCTATGGGCTGCCAACTCAATGGATCTGTTGTGAGTCGCCACCTATTCTTCACTGTAAATATAATTCAATGCTCGGGTCAGACTGGATTTCTGCCTGACTTTCGTCAGTGTGATATTTAATTATGCATCACCGTTCTTTTTGAAGTGAGTATTGCATTTTATTCACTTGTTATAGTGCTTAACAAAGCTCAGGCGTATCCTCGGTGCTATCCATGATAATGCTACCCCGGAGGAACGATCCCAAGCATATATCTATGCCTTTTTGGCTTTCCTTTGTACCTTGCTAAAGGTATGCATCTATGATATCCTCTTCAGGACTCCCGTTTACCCCCATCAGGCACAAGCCGACGTTCAACACTTGTGGTTTGGGCGTCGGGCAGCAACAAGGATGCGTGTCGAGCTCATGGCTGCCATCTACGACAAAGCTCTCAAGCGTCAGGACTACTCAGGCATCATCGACAAGGACAAAGCAAAGGAGGCTGCCGACAAAAAAGCAGGTATCAAGCCCGGCGAGAACCCAAATGCGGACGACCCTAAGGCTGGCGCGGATGTTGGGAAGATTGTCAATTTAATGGCAGTAGATGCTAATAGGATCGCCATGATGGTATCTGGAGCGTATTTCATCTATGGAGGTTGGTCATGTTTGTTCTCCCTTCCATGTAATTAATCTTAATGTTGTTCATAGGTCCTTTTGAGATCATCATTGCCACGACATTCCTCTACAAGTAAGGAAGTCTGCGCGTTAGTCGAGTATATGCATTTCATCTCATGTCTACAGTCTTCTGGGCTTTTCCGCATTTGCTGGATTTGTCATTCTCTTAGCAGGCTGGCCTCTGAACAGCTATATCGCTAAGCGCAGCATTCGCATTCAGAAGGGCGTCTCTGCCTCGCGAGACAAACGCATGGCAGTCCTTAACGAGCTCATCGGTGCTGTCAAATTCATCAAGTTCTTCGCATGGGAGGATCGCTGGATTCAACGCGTTATGGACGCTCGAGGGGTGGAGATCAATTGGATGGTCAAGTGTAAGCATACCGCACCCGCACGAGTCACCCGGTGATGGTTGATTGATGGCCATCCCTGCTAGCTCGGATCAACTCGATACTGTTCAGCATCATTTGGACCTCGGCTCCTATTTTACTGTCCCTCATATCATTCCTCACTTTTGTGTACCAAGGCAATGAGTTGACTGTACCTGTTGCATTCACGGTCAGTTTAATGGCTGTTGGAAACCATTCGAAGATTGCTGATGCGGTATTATAGTCCATCGCGCTCTTCAGCATGATTCGGTAAGTGATGAGTGATTACGTTTCTCTTGCGCTACAGCTCATGCCTGCGTCAGTCAACCGCTTGGTATTATTCCAGCCTGGATTGTCCAAATCCTGCAGGTATGACGGTATCTTTCATTCTTGGGAGTTGTATTTGATGGAGGGTTTTTAGACGGGCGTCGCACTGAAGCGTATTGAGACCTACCTTGGGGAGGACGAAGTTAACGACCAGGTGTCTTCCATCAAGAAGGTTCGTAAACCCCACGGCGATGGAGATGATGATGACGGTCTTGCAATCGAGAATGGATGCTTCAAGTGGAACGAGGTTCCTGAGCAGCCTGAGGAGAACTCGAAAGCAAACGGTAAGACCAAAGCGATCAGCAAGAACCACTCGCCTGCTGCTTCGAGTGACGAGACCGAGACTGCCGTCGATACCGAGTCCATCCAGTCATCTCCTGAAGATCATAAATTCGAGCTTAGAGATATCTCGGTGCGGTTCCCTGAGGGCGAACTGTCTGTGATTACCGGACCAACAGCCAGTGGCAAGACTGCTCTGCTTGTGAGTCAAGTGTGTCCTGTCAATCCAAGATTTGATGCGACATATCTGTTTTATAGATGGCACTGCTAGGCGAGATGACCACCGTCAGCGGACAACTGACCATTCCGAAGAATACGTCCAAGGTCGATGAGAATGGGCTTATGCACTCGATTTCATATGCCGCTCAGTCGCCTTGGCTGCGCCATCAATCCATCAAAGAAAACATTCTTTTCGGGAAACCTTATGATGAGGAGAGGTACAATGACGTTGTCGAGTGTTGTGCGCTGCGACCGGACTTGGATATCTTGGAGGACGGGGACGATACTGAGATTGGCGCTAGGGGTGTCAGCTTGTCAGGTGGCCAGAAAGCTCGGTGAGACGTGATATTACTCGAGCGCCGTTTGAGATGCTCATAGTCTTTCAGTGTTGCACTTGCTCGTGCGGTATATGCTCGCAGCAAGTACGTTCTGTTGGATGATCCCTTGAGTGCTGTGGTAAGGACTGCTATCCGCTTGTTCATACATCGCTCCCGTATTTATTCTACGAACAGGACAGTCACACGGCGCGGTTCTTGTACGAGAGGCTCTTCCGCGGACCGTTGATGGCTGACCGTACAGTGGTACGTCTGTCACTCATGACACATACAAAGCTGTATCTTATCGTTTCGCAGGTCTTGGTCACGCATCACGTAGAACTCGTGCTTCCTGGTACATACTACGTCGTCCGCATGCTGGATGGTCGCATCGATACCCAGGGCACCGCCAAGGATCTCCGTGCGCAAGGTGTTCTGGACAACATTGCACAGGATTCTGCTGCGGAAGTCAAAGAAGAGGAGCCCGTAGCTGCCACCGAGGCCCCCGTTGAAACGCAGGAGGACCTCGATGAGGTGGACAAGCCTGCGGAAGCGAAGAAAAAGCCTCGAAAGCTTATCAAGGATGAGCACAGGGAAACTGGAGGCGTCAAGTGGTCGATTTATAATACGTATTTGAAGGCGTCGTAAGGTTCCATTGGATTTCGGGTGATGTCTTGACTGAGTTGTGTTGCTTGCAGGTCGTACTGGACATGGACCATCCTCGGATGTCTGATTGTTTGTGCACAGAGCTTGGGTGTTATTGAGAAACTCTGGGTTCGGGTGAGTCTACCGTTCGTCTCCTGGACATTTTCGGAAATTCATGTTTTGTTTAGGAATGGGGTTCAGCGTATGACGGTGGGGCCGAGTCAGCTCCTTACCTCATGGCATCCTCCGTATTGACCGAGAACGAGGCGCTGATGAGCGGCTACATGCCCTCCCATGACCATCAACATTACTGGAACAGCTACTTCCATGTCAACTCCCGGGGGTTCCTCTGGTTCACGTTACCGGGTGCTTATGAACACCCGCTATTTTATGTTGGCATATATGCGTTGATCGGGTTCACAAGCGCAACCGTTAGCGTGTTGGCGACTGCAACTCAGTACACTGGAGCATTAAGAGCGTCGAGGTCCATTTTCCGCAAGCTTCTGACGGGTATTGTGCGTGCTACGATGCGCTGGCATGATATCACGCCGGCTGGTCGCATGCTCAATAGGTTCGGAAAGGTGAGTTTCAAAGGAGCACTTCTTTAGAAACAACCAACTCACGCATGGATAACCTGTAGGATATTGAAACCATCGACACCAATCTCGCTAGCTCACTATCAACTGTTAATTCATCATTAGCGACGTTTGCAGCTGCGATTATCACTGTCGTGTAAGTCACGGCTCACGTCTCGACGATTCATGCGCTCATACTGTTGACTTTCTAGTATTTTCTTCCCAATCTTCCTTCTTCCTGCTGCGTTCATTGGATTCTTCTATTACATACTGGCCATTGGATACCTGCAGACTGGTAGAGATCTTCGTCGTATGGAGTCTAATTCACGGTCGCCTATCTTCTCTGGATTCGGCGAGTTGCTCGAAGGTATTGTCACGGTTCGGGCGTTCTCTGCTGAGCAGAACTTTTTGGACGACCTGCACGGCAAGATCGACGTTACCACCAAGGTAGACTTAACATCGACTATGACCATACGATGATACTAACGGGCATCGTGACAGATGTGGTACAATTTCTGGATGACTAATAGGTGGTTGTTGTTGAACTTTGATGCGCTGGGTGGGCTGGCTGTGTTGAGCACCACTCTCCTCACGCTGTCAGGTTTTGTCGACGCTGGTACTGCGGGTGTGTGTATCACGAGTGCGATGGCGTTCACGACGAGCGTTTACTGGGCTTGTCGGTTCTGGACCGCCCTTGAGCTCGATTTGAAGTATGTGAAAGCAACTTTTCGGTGTTCCTGTTCTCATGTGGTATATTCCTTCCTCTTCTAGCTCCGTAGAGCGTATTGTGGAGTACCTCGATCTGCCTCAAGAGCCTCCTGCAATCATCGAGTCTAGTCGCCCTCCGGCTTATTGGCCCTCTAGCTCAACGAAGAGTGGTTTGATAGTTGTGGAGGACTTGGTCATCAAATATGCTCCTGAGCTCCCGCCTGTTTTGCATAATGTTTCTTTCTCCATCAATGCGAAGGAGCGAATTGGGCTGTTGGGACGTACAGGTAGCGGAAAGTCGACATTGGCAATGAGCATCCTTCGCTTTGTAAGTGGTACTTTGTATAGTGGTAGCTCGTGTTTTCTGAGGGGATTTGTTAGGTTGATCCTATTAGTGGCCGTATCTTGATTGACGGGATCGATATTTCTACGATCGGTGTCCATGACCTTCGCTCTCGTTTGGTGAGTTTGCATAATATCGTTTGTGTGTGCCGTGTTGCTGACTCGTTTCTAGACTTTCATTCCTCAGGTGAGTTTGAATCTAGTGAAGCGCCTCCCATCATCTCAGTCTGATGGCAGGATGCGACTCTGTTCTCCGGCACATTAAGAGATAATCTTGATCCATTCGGTGCGTGAATACCCCTGACCTCACGTACTGATGCTGAGCTCCCTTTCAGGTGAACATGAAGATAGTGAATGTTTAGACGTCCTACACCGTGTGCAAATGATCAGCGACAGCGCTTACGCATCTCAGCGTACCTCCCGCGCGCCCTCTCGCGCTTCCACACCCGATGATGCTGCGTCTTCTGCTGCGTCGACGGCTGTCACCGACGTGGACTCCAAGACGACTGTCACGCTCGATACCCAGGTGTCTGCAGGCGGCACGAACTTCTCACAAGGCCAAAGGCAGCTGATCGCGATGGCGCGCGCGCTGCTGAGGCGGAGCTCGATTATTGTGCTCGACGAGGCAACTAGCAGCATTGATTTTGATACCGATGCAAAAATTCAGGCTACGATCAGGGAGGAATTCACGGAATCTCTATTGCTCACAGGTCGGTGCCCCATCTTTATTTTCAGCGATTTACTAATGCCGATGGGCCTGTATTTTTTAGTTGCGCACAGATTGCGCACTGTGATTGATTATGACCGTCTCATTGTGCTTGATAAAGGAGAGGTGCGTGTTATGATGTGTGATGCGAGGCTCACACTCACGTATAATTGTGCCAGATTGCTGAATTCGACACGCCGATGAATTTGATTCAGAAGGAGGATGGGATATTCAGGACGATGTGCCTCAAGAGTGGCACGTTCGCTGAGCTTGAGGCGGCTGCCAAGACCAAGGCTGAGCACGATGCAGCCAAAGCTGGGATTTGATAGAGTACACTGACTTGTTTGGTATTGTTTTGTATTCACGATTATGGGGTGAGTATCGTTATTTATGACTGAGGTCTTCTCGTCGTGGCGGAGCCGGGAGGTGTGACGCAGCGCCGGGAAATTTGATGTTCCTTGGAACATCAATGCTCACTGACACAGAACACTTCCTCGCTGTTACGAAGGTGCTTTCCCCTTAGTTTGTACTTGCGGTAATTCTTTTAGCCGTTCGGTCCGGCATGAGAGTAAAATCAAGAGACTTGTATGCAAAACAGCGATCGAAACAATGGGAAACGCTTATTGAATCCCAGAGTATCAATGACATCAGGATCAGGGAAGACCGCCGCACTTGTCGGCAAATAACATTATCTTCATAACTAACTTCGGAAACGCTCCTGGCACATAGTCCGGGTCGTAATGGATAGCGTACAGGCATCCACGACGCAAAATCGGGCCCCGCCTTTGCACAGATGACCCACTGTCATCTCTGTCTGTAATCCTAACTAACGGCAGCGCCTCAAGCAAACCAAGATCATCTGGAATTGTTTTTACGCGTGCACCACCGGATACATGATCTTCTGATTTTGTGCACTTGCACTGCCGTCAGCTGCCCCTGAAGATCCTAGGTCGGAAGAACCTAGACCGAATAGATTGATGGCATTCGGGCGGAAACTTGAGCTTTCGATGTGTCTATGAATGGTGCGCCCTCGTAGCGAATTCCGACTGTTCAGCGACGCAAGGAAGGCATTGGCGTACACT
>KV448359.1:2099-24567 GCA_001658105.1 Rhizopogon vinicolor AM-OR11-026 | reverse complement strand
GACTCTGTTCCCCGGCACATTAAGAGATAACCTTGATCCTTTTAATGCGTGAATACCCGACCTCGCGTACCAATCTCAGCATACCTCCCTCTAGCCCTCTCGCGCTTCCACACTCGATGATGCTGCATCTTCTGCTATGTCGACGGCTGTTACCGACGTTGACTCCAAGATGACCGTCACACTCGATACCCAGGTGCCTGCAGGCGGCACGAACTTCTCACAGGGCCAACGGCGGCTGATCGCGATGGCGCGCGCGCTGCTGAGGTGGTGTTCGATTATTGTGCTCGACTAGCAGCATTGATTTTGATACCGGTGCAAAATTCAGGCTACGATCAGGGAGGAATTCACGGAATCTCTATTGCTCACAGGTCGGTGCCTCGTCTTTATTTCAAGCGATTTACTAATGCTGATTGTATTTTTCATTGCGCACTGATTGATTATGACCGTCTCATCGTGCTTGATAAAGGAGAGGTGCGTGTCATGATGTGTTATGCTAGGCTCACACTCACGCGTAACTGTGTCAGGTTGCTGAATTTGACACGCCGTCGAATTCGAACCCACTAAACGCCCCGAATGCGTTCAAGTATGTCCGGTCCAGTGTTCTCTGATTTTACTATTGAACTGGATGAGGAGCAGGATGACATGGAGGCTAGCGAGAGTGGGGGCTCATAGATGGGAACGAAGAGGAGGATCGAGTAAGACATTCATACTATGCTAGCTTGCATGTTAGGTATTCAAATTCGGTTGTTATGGGGTTCTATATAGCTGCTGGGAGCTGCCTGTAGTAGCGCTCCCACAAACTACAGTAGTACCTGGTAGCCGATGTGTGCTATAGTGGGGACTTGACTACAGAGCTACACGGGCTACCCTGACCATATAGTACTATGTAGTCACCGGGCTTTTTCCTGATGACTTTAGAGCACTCACGCTTACCAGCAGCGTGGAGGTGATTATCGTAATAGATGCAGGGGCTTGTATTTTTAGAAGGAGGACCCGCGACGGACGAAAAGGAAAGACTGAAAATGAGTCTATAACGAGTGTATGTAAGTACTCAGTCTCGTGAGTCGAAAGACTCAGGGAGTGTTGGAATTTCGCGGCTGCGCAAACGACGAACAACGAAATGGTATAGGCAGGGAACCCTTTGCAAATGCACAAAGGTTCTCGACTCGTAGGTACAACTATATAGGTAACTGTTATCTTATCGTAGAATGTAGTAAAATATCACATGCGAGATGCGAAGGACTTCAACAACGCCCGAAATATTCCGATAGGGAGACTACTAGCTGACCTATACTAACGAGTGTATGTAAGTACTAGTAAGTAGTCAGTATGACGGTAAGTAATGAATGAATGGAATCATACCTCGGTCTCGTGAGTCAAAAGACTGAGGTTGTATGCAGCGGTATGAAAAATGTAAAGGTGAACGGATTATGTAAGCTGGCATGACGGTAATCAAACAGCAAGTCCTTATCATCACTTACTTACAACATGTATATCGAATATCTACAATCCACTGCCATAGATAATCGATTCAATGTCGAATGACTCGAGGGATTACACAACTATATGTCTCATTAATCCGTCTCTTCGTCGTGACTTGTAAGCTAGACTCGAATTCACATGACATGGGCTCAGTCAATCCTCCATTCATTGTCTTTGGGTACGGTTCACTGATATTCAAGGTGAGGACATCACTGTGATCTGAGTCGTCAGGGGCAGCGGGATCATCGTTGCTCAGATGGGGCGCTGAAGCTGCGTGTTGGCTGGGGTTTTTAAAATACAACCAGAAACTCAACTGTTGTCCGAGAACCAAAGGGGTGCTGCCTAACAAGGCAAGATATTGATGTGTGGCTGTGCGTCGGTCTCCTCCCCCATTTCATTCGACAGCCCATCGTGTACAGGGTGATCTAACCAGGCTAATCAAGCATTCGCAACGCGCCTCGCGTCCGTTCTCCAGCCTGGCGGCCTCGTCTGGGTGCATGGTTACTATCTGTTATTGGTCCCCCGGATGAGCGCGGCGGTTATTATTCTTCCTTGCACCTTCTTCCGGATAGACTTGGAGTCTCAACCTACCATCACAAGGCTAATGATGCCACCTTCACCAGTTCTCATGAAGGAGGGTTACAGTGGCTTCGACAAAACTGAATGTGACCGTGGAATTGGAATGGTAGCCCTTCAGCACGTTTGGAAAGTGGAACGGTAATTCAAGCTCTCAAGGTGAAGAACGGATCCAAGATCAATCGCAACGGTGTGGAAGTATGCCTGGGTTTTTTTTACATAATTCGATGCATCTGCGGTGCAGTCATTCCGCCGTACCTCACTTTTGCGCTGCTATGTTATGATCTGATGCCTATCAGAAGTTACGTTCTTTTTCGAACACAGGAAATCAAATGGGAAATCAAACGGAACATTGTATATGAATAACGTTGGATTGCGTCTTTGAGCATCAATTACTAATTTACAGTTGCGGACCTATGGGCGCACTGTAAAACTAAAACTAACAGACGAAAGAAAATTCGTGTTATAGAATCCCAAGTGGTTATCAGTTAAAAGTTCTTTGGCGAGGCCATTGAATATTGTGAGACGTAGCAATTTATGGGCCGTGGTCCTGAGACTAACTCTAGCACTAAATTTTAGCAATGGGACGGATGCTTGGCAACGACTCTCGGAACGATGCACCAGGAAGAACGCGACTGCTGGTGTTTAGGTCTTCGTGATGTGATTCACGTTTGCTGGATAGTCCCAACTACATTATATATACTGACATCATACGCCATCCCTTTGTCGTCTACCGCTACCACATCATAGTGCCGCTGTCGTGCTTCCTCGCCCATGCCAATGAAATACAGAAACGACTATGTTCATTCTTAGGGTCTGCCTACGGATCTGGAGTTTCACACATAGTTTTAAATTATAGGCCCTGGCCTGAGCCCTGAGCCCTGGCTCAAGCCCTGGCCTGGCCAAGCCCTGGCCTAGGCCCGAGCCAGGCCTGAGCCAAGCCCAGGCCCTCTGAAAAGGCCTGGCCTGAGGTTTGACCAGGCCCGAGCCTGCTAAAGCCAGGCCCAAGCCAGGGCTTTCAGGCCAAGCCAAGCCCGGCACATCACTATTAATACTGATTACGGTATGGTGGAACTTGGCTTGGGGCTAAGGGTGTTTTCAAGATTAGTCAGCAACTTAGCGAAATTATTCTAAGTTCACTTCAAATCTTTGATAGCACAGATAGAATTGCAGATAGAATTGTACGATGCATAGGTGTGATGTCTCTGATGCATACAAGGGTATTTTCCGCAAGGCAACCTACATAATGGATGATGGTTGTGACAACAGGAGAATCAAACTCAGCTGGTTATCGCTGGACTGACATGAGCGGGAATCGCCTGCTGAGTTTGATTTCTCGCCCCCACTCTCTTTTCCCCATCATCAGCACACTGAGCCCACAACCCCTTAACAGCACTGTCAAGTTTAGTTTGAAGTCTAACGGTCCTGGTAGGTTAGCATGCACCATATTATTCCATTCTTACGCAGTGCAGAAATTTTCTGTGCCTACACCAGTGCTACTATAAAATACGAACTGAGTCTAGTGGCTCAGATGTAAGTACCTATATTCATTTAGTTTACCAGCCACTAACGAAGTTACTAGATACACTTGTTTATCAGGTATATACTTACTATGAGTCCCTCTACCAGTGGCTGAGATGTACATTCATTTATCAGCTTCTCTCCTCATCACGATTGCCCTGTCTGCACTTGTTAGATTGATATGATAGAATCAGAGATTACAAGGTATGTCAGGCAGTGCTAGTATAATATATCTGCTTCCAATGATTAACAGTCACTCACCAGTTTTGCTCTCAATGTGCTTCGCACGGCCCACCAAATGGTGGATAAGACTAGTTACAAGATATGTTCTGTGATTGCTGCTGATGATGGAAGCAGTACGGATGTCCTTTTGTGCGGAAATGAGTCTATGTACTATATTTCATAGCTGATGTGTGCAATAGGGTGAATACTGCGGAAACAGGTTTCAATTTGGCTGTGCAAGCAGCCCTGGAAAGTGCAATGAAAGTAGCTTTGCACCAACTGCGCCCAGGTATTGGAGTTGCCAATACTGGTGGTAAGCTAAAGAAATTGTGAGCGTTCCTACAACTAGTAGCTAAAAGATTATAGGTTTGGCAAGTTATAAGCGCGAAAGTGGGCATGATCTTCAAGATGACACAAGTGACAGTGAAGGAGAAGATGCTTGTATATCCAAGCGCACTGAAGAAGAAGCTGACAAGGATGAAGATGCACTAGCTATGCTAGAAGGTTCGCAACTGCTGGTGCCTGCACGCATGACTCTGACTAATATTGGCAAACAGATCAAATGGATGATGCAGTGAACAAAATGTCGGATATGGTGTTAGACAACACAGGTGTGATGATGTGCTAGGCAATCTACTGCAACTGTAAAAAATAACACATCTATAACTCAGATGCACAACAGAGTTGTCACCCATCCAATATTGCGCTGCAAACCAATCGTCAGGATGATGATGGGGAAGACTTCACAGCTGGCATTGCAGAGGTGCCTTCATCTGATGACAGCGATGATAACTCAGTGGTCCCAACCCACCAGCCCACTTCACGCCTCAAGGCTGCTCAACCTCCTTGCCAGATCAATATCAGAGTCAAAAAGGAAAGCAATGACAAGAAGCCATCCACTCATTCCCTGTTTCAATTTCCCACTGTTCCAGCCATCCGCCCAGAGTCTGACCTGCGGCTGAAAAAATTTGACATAGATCTGCTGTCTACAGCTGGGAGGACTAGGATCTGGTCTGAGATCTCTGGGGAGTGCGTCATTTCATTAGAATGTCTACATGCCATATATGAACCTCTCCTTTTGTAGAAGATCTGAAAATATACTCTCACTCACAATGGCAGCTGACCACACCAAGTCCCCTGCACTTAATGAACTGAAGCATGACAAGCTCCTGGACACTATCGGTTGTGGATACCTGGAAGATTATGAAGTTATTGTTTGTAAATCGATGGAGAAAGGCGTTCCATGCGGATATGCTGTTCCTCTGGAAAGCCTCATGACTCACTGCAGCACATTTCATGGCATGGCATTTTGCAAGCTAAAGGCGCGCATCACCCCTGAACAGAAGAACTTTTTGAAAAAAATACTGCAGCTCTATCCCAATATTGTGGCCACAATTGGCGAGCTGAGAGATCTCCGCCCTCTGCCCAATCAGTCAGGACCAATTCAACACATTATTCCACCTATCGACGGCCGCGAGTGTTTCCACTGCGATTTTGCCTTGAATGAAGACATTGGAAATACGCTCTTTCTGAAGCACCGGCGGCAGCATTCAGGCAAGAGTACTCCAGGGAAGAAACAAACAGTTGATGCCACCAAGGATAGTTTTGGCAGAAAAACTCCTATCCAGGCATTTTCACTAGACCGCTCTCGGGTGTGGTTTGCTGTGCGCTACCTCAGCCAGGACCCTCCAACGTCTCTTGAAAAGCCAAAGTTTACTGGTACTTTACTTGGACGCCAATTCTCAATGCACCCTTCCACCATTGCTGCTCTGCAACTCAACGAAACAACCATTTTACCTTTCTTCACCCAGATAGGAGCAACACAGTACATACAATCATATGATCCAGAGGCACTAGCTGCCTTGGTGGTTTTGCCAGAGCGAACTGATCGCTTGCTGTTGAAACTCAAACATGCTGTAGCAGACTACTTCGAAAGTCGGTGCACATTGGTTGCTACTGCAAATGGTGCAGTGAGGCAAATGCTAGTAGCTCCCAAGCTGTATGTATTCAAGCCATTGTATTGGGATACAGCCTGACTACTCAAGCAGAGGCCAGAAAGCAATGTCTGAGAGGTTTAGTGCCCCGCGCACAAAAGAAAGCCGGGCTTCTTATGCCCTAGAGGAAGTCCGTTTGGTATGCTTGATGCTGCGCTCTGTTTCAATGGACTCCTACACTGTGGTCACTAGTCCTCAGAGTCTGGTCCACCATTCTTCCAAATTATCATCCAGCGGTCAATACCTCCTCACCTTATCTGCAGAACAGCTTGAGGCCAGTCGGTCACTTCTGGATCTCTTGAAAGAGTTGAAATACCATGACCCAAAGCTCAAAGATGGGATCCAAGCAGTTCTCTCTTCAGTATATATGCCGAAGAACACACTTCAAATGTTCGATAACAGTTACATTAACCCAGTGGTTGCCTATATCTGCCTTCGATCTGTCAACAGTCATGGTGGCTTTCTACCACCCAAACAGCTCACAAACCCTCTGGTCAAGACTCAGTTTGGCATCCGCCTTTTTATTTTGGAATTCATTCAAAAGCAATATCAAGTATACTGGCAGCAGCTGCTACCAGTAAAGGCGCAGGTTGGAACAATGTTGGTGCAAGGTTTGGATGATGATGGGGGAGAATGGATGAAGTAAGTGGCTGACGTACTACTACAGGGGCATACTAATGTCTTGATTTAGATACGTCCAGCAAGTTATAACTCGATGGACTACTGAGGGACAGATATCTCCATTTTCTGTCACCAGAGAATGGATTCGCGCACTAAGCAACATCGCGCGCAATTCCCCAGCCCCTGCAATGGTAGTCTGGGATGATGCAGGCGAGAATGTCCGGTTACAAGGACACACCATCAACATTGCTAAATATAAGGCAAAGCTCCACGACACCCTGCAGGACACTGCCACTTTCCTGCGACAAAAGGTTCTGCGTGGTCTTGACATACAGCCCATACTACCTCAAATCGCCCTTGATAGCTATGACCTGGCAACACATGGCTATGGTCTATTCACATTCTCCCAGGATGACATGGAAAAGCCTGGTCACCCTGCTTCATGCTTTCTTGATTCACTTTGCATTGAGGGGACTCTTTGTAGAGCCACTGAAGATGGGGGCATTTTGTGGGATCAAGCTGCAGTTGTGGCATGGCTAAGCGACATTTCCTTCACTCTCTCCCAAATCTACCTTCTATTGCACATGCTATCTCCACCGGGTCGCGGAACAGAGGAGGTCTTGTGGCAATACACCAACTCTGCTGACAGCCGCCGCCACCTCTTCCAGGCTCGCACATTGAAGACCCTTGTCATGATAGGAAATTATGACAAGGGCACCACTGCTACTGGAGTGCACAAATGCATTGTGCGGGTAATGCACAGTGAAGTGGCAGAGATACTTTCCATCTACCTTTGCATTGTCAGGCCTATCGAACTCCTGCTTGCGGTGACTTTCCAGGCAGGCGCACTGGAAAGAGAAGCCGAAATCACACATCTTTACCAGACTCGCCTCTTTGTATCCTTTGGCAAGGCTTGGACTCCTCAGCACCTTTCTGACATCATTTATGACTGGTACAGAACGCATCTTGAATTGCCTATTGGCATGAGGCTGCATCGGCAATTGGCACAAGCATTCCAGCGGCGCCTTTATTCCAAATCCCGCATGGACCCTGCCACCCAGTTGCTGTCTGCAGCAGCCAACCTGGCATTTGGTCATGGCCAAGAAGCTGGAGAGATGCATTATGCTAGGGAAGACGGTGATATACTGACCATGTCCCAGCAGCAGCACTTTGAAATAGTGGGAAGAGACTGGATAGTATATCTTGGGTTTGATGCACCTGAGGCTCTCAAGTTGTAATATTTTGACGTTTGATGTATTCTGTATGCCCATGCAAATTGCAATCGTACTAGGTGAATATATAAGTATCAATAGCTTACCTCAGTCATCGTGCAAAGTATCTGTCTATATGACGAATCACTCGCTGACCCGACATTGAAGCATTCCAGATTCCTTCATGGCAAGCCTTTCAAACATGTGTTTCATTTCAATTTTGTAGCATTCTCATAGGAGTCTCTCCATCTAGACTTTCCGTGCTATCTTCACTGGACCGCTCACTTTATTGGATCCTACATCATGCAAAGGCACAAGGCAGCCCAAATGCGTCATTCGCAGTATGACAAAAGTAAGTTTTAAGTTCTCTTGGCCCAACTTCGCTTGCTGATACTAAAAGGGTTGTGCCTCATTTATACCAAATGAAGAACCATCGCCATTTTACTACAGAATCTGACAACAGTAATTCTGATGACATGGATAGTTTCCTCAATGACTCACCGGAATGCTCTCCTCTACCCGATTGTTCAACAGGTCATCGCATACTGTCATCGCCACCACCTGATCCACCCCCTCATTGGAGTTCATCACCACTGCCACCCAATCCAACCACCCATCAGCATCCATCAGTGTCACCCCAATGCTCAATTAGGCATTCCGGGAGACCAGACGAGGACGATGAATTGACACCTCCACCACCCTTCAAAGCGCAAACCTCCCACCAGGTGACATGCACTTCTCCTTTACCAAGCACAATGAGACGGTCATAATCAATTACCATGCGCAATCTGTGCGCAACTAAAAATACAGGCATCGGCATTAATAAATTGCTTAAAATGAAGATGAGGCACCGACTGTGAGCAATAGAGATTCCGTAAATTCCTCCTTGATCGTAGCCTCAATTTTTGCATCGGTATCAAAATCAATGCTGCTAGTCGAGCACAATAATCAAGCACCGCCTCAGCAGTGTGCGTGCCATCGCGATCAGCTGCTGTTGGCCCTGTGAGAAGTTCGTGCCGCCTGCAGACACCGGGGTATCGAGTGTGACGGTCGTCTTGGAGTCCACGTCGGTGACAGCCATCGATGCAGCAGAAGATGCAGCATCATCGGGTGTGGAAGCACGAGAGGGTGAGAGGGAGGTATGCTGAGATTGGTAAGTGCTATCGCTGATCATTTGCATGTGGTGTAGGACATCGAAACATTCACTACCTTCGTGTTCATCTGAAAGGGGGTTCAGCATCAGTACGCGAGGTCAGGGGTATTCACGCACTAAATGGACCAAGGTTATCTCTTAATGTGCCGGAGAACAGAGTCGCACCCTGCCATCAGACTGAGGTGATGTGAGGCGCTTCACTAGATTCAAACTCACCTGAGGAATGAAAATCTAGAAATGAGTCAGCAACACAGCACACACAAATGATATTATGCAAACTCACCAGACGAGAGCGAAGGTCATGGACACCGATCGTAGAAATTCAATCCCGTCAATCAAGATACAGCCACTGACAGGATCAACCTAATAAATCCCCTCAGAAAACACCAGCCAACACTATACAAAGCATCACTTGCAAAGCGAAGGACACTCATTGCCAATGTCCAAAATTTCCTGAAAACTTAAGGCAAAATTTTGAACCAGCGAAAGGCAGTTCAATCCCTGAGTCAGACGCTAATAACCGAGTAAAGTGGAACTGCCAACAAGGACAATTTCATGTACATTGCCCTTGTCGATCTTGGAGTCCTGGTGGACTTCCTCGATGGGCTTAAGGATTGTTGTGGAACAAGTCACTGCACAGCTCCTTGAAACAGGCACGGGTGAGGACAGACATAAAATCGATACCATAAACGCACTGAAGTTCTTGCTCTTGTGCTTGAACTCTTGAATGAAGTGGTTCATGAGGCGGTTGTCGAAGTCCTCGCCGTAATATGTAGTAGCTGTCAGACTGTTGTCAACATATTTGAAGCGTTGAAGTTGAAACCAAACACAGCGGAGCTCATCGATCCTTGCACCAGTCTGTCAAACTGCAACCAATGAATATGGGAACAAACAACTGCTTGACTTTGCAAAAATTTAATGCAAGACCTGTCCGGCATGTCAACGTTTCAACCTTTTTGCAAATACTTAGCTGTAATCTCCTTAACATTCACCTTAACCACCTTGGCAATTTTGGTAAGGAAGACAAAGGACAAAAAAGGAACTCGATGTTTTCCTGAAGGACAGCATTCAGACGTTGAATTTGCGCATGTTAGAAGGTAAGTGACTGTTATTTGAGGCTGTATTGTAGGTGTGCGAGTAGCACAAGTTCAAGTATGGGTCAGCAAATCACCAAGGCGTTGGCGCATTAGAGCAACACCTGAAGTACATCCTGGACCTGACCGGAAGCCTGGATCCCCTGCTAGATTTGATATGGCCCTGACCAGCGACAGCATTCGGACGTTGAGTTTGCACACATTAGAAGGTAAGCGACTGTTATTTGAGGCCATCAGAAAATTGAAATGGATACTGTAGGCGTACGAGCAGTGCAAGTTCGAGTCATCTTCACTCTGCCTCGTCAGTTTGGGACTTACTCCCAAGTCCTCGCCTACATCGAGTGGTTCACACCATTTAGGGAGCCGGACCCGTCCTCTGGCCTGCGTCAGGTGTCACATTCGACTCGACAACTGCACCGGAATGCAGCTGTGATAAGATAGACCTCATATACTCTGGTTGATCACCAGGCCATACTGTCATATTGATGCAAGATTTTGCTGCAGTTGCAGCGCATACTGTGATGCAACAGTCGTGTGGAGCATATATGATGCATCACTGAACTACTATGGATTCGCCAGTGATGCGTCAGTAATGCATTACTGATGCATTGGAACCTGCCTTTGTACGGAATACAAAGTTCTACCCGGCACCTTACCTTTTAATTGTAGCTTCGACCCGCCTTTCCACAATCATCATTCATCGGCCTTATGTAATACTCCGCCCCGCCGCGGCATGCTCTGGCACCCATTCCCGGCTCCTGCACGGTGCACCCATTCCTCGTCATTATTTTACAATAGAGATATATGTACGATACAATTATTTTTTACTAAGAGCACTCGAAACAATGAAGTGGCATAAGTGTTATAAAAATGAAATGAAATAACTGTCCTGAAGTGGTGGCTCGTGCGTAGCGTGATTATTTGGCTTGAATCACAACAGCAACACAAACCATTTGTCCTCGCAGCCTTCCAGAGTGTTCCCATCACCACAAACACACTTGCTTGTCCTCTCAGCCTTCTGGCACTATGTTCCAAGTTCCTACTACCGCCCAAACCCCTCTGCCAACCAGTGAATCATCCTCCCAGCATTACACCATATTCCTGCGAACTAAAAACACCCTTCCTCATCTCCCCAACCACCCAGAATGCTCCAACCATTGAAATTCACCCTTCTTCCTCCCGCTAGCCTTCCACAATGCTCTTGCCACCTAAATGCGCCCTCCTGGCATCCCAGCATGCTTACACTACCTAAAGGCACCCTGCCGCCTCCCCCAGCCTCTCACCATGCTCCCACCACTCAAATGCATGGCAACTTCGATATGCTCAAGCTCACGATGCACTCCGCTCACTGCGCTCCACCTTACGTGCTCAAACTGCTATCCTGAAGTATAAATATCGAAATATTCGTGGCCAAGCAGCAAATACGAGAGCCCGGAATACACTGAAAGGTACCGAGTCAAGAATTGGGGGTTGCCACCAACAGATATATGCGCGCTCACAAGCATTGGTCGTCCTTTCACCTACGAAACTGGTTGGCATTCATCGCTGCGTCCCTGAACAGGGAGGACATTCACTTCATGTCCGACGTGTTGTGAGGGAAACAGAGGGAAGTAGGAAACTGTCGTGGATCTGGAATATGCAAGGTGCAGCTCCTGATGAGATGGACAAGGATGGTTCATGAAGGTAAGTCATCTATTGCACCCTGGACCCTTCGCTGATGCTTGCCAGATATGCAAATAGAGTGGTGCAAGGCCAGAGTGCGTACCCGTCTCTGGAATGAGCTTGAGAAGGAGTGTGCAATAGAGCTTGCAGAGGGGAAGGATTGATTGTCTATGCAGCACGTCGAGCATCTTTGCGCCAACTTGAAGCACTTTCCCATTCTTTCAGTGCAAGCTGGACTGACACTCTTGCTTTTGTGGCTGAATTCTTCCAAATGACTCATATGCAGACATGGATATAGACTCGGACTAGTCCATAGTATTATTATTGTGCCAATAGTACAGATACCTGTTTATTACGAGTAGAACAAGCAGAATTTGACAATGGCGGGACTTCTCAACTTCTCAATGGCGGGACTTCTTGGCGGAACTTCTCAATAGCGGGATTTCTTGATGGCGGGACTTCAGATGGCAGGCGGGGGAATAGAACTGACTAGTATTGATGCATCAGCCTATGAGTAATGCATCAGCTAGTCTGAGATCTATGGATGGAGGGATGCATCGAACTGATGCATCATCACAAGAGGAAGTGGTGTTAGTTGCAGCGATTGATGCATCATGGGTGCACTACAATTGCAGCGATCGATGCATCAATATGACACGAACCTGTGTGATCACATGACCTAATGTAACTATTCGATGAATGCAAGAGGTGGGGAAAAGGAGAATCCCGAACATAGGCCTCAACTTTACATAAGCATTTCAACCTTAATTTCCGCCATCTGAACTTTCGAGCAAAGCGTTCTGAGTTACTTGATAGCGGCCTCAAATGTTCATAGAATCGTTTGTTGAATACTAAAAGTGTGGTATTTTTACTACTGTAGAATACATCTAGATAGTCACTTCAATGATAATTGCGCGTGAAAGGGTACTGCCCACTACACAAACTATTATGAATGCAATTTTGTCGAACATGTGATCAAAGCAAATGGAGCCCAAGACGCATCCGTGTTAACGCGCGTGTATCTCTCTCTGTCGTCTCGGCATCACCGACTCTCATTAGACTTTAGACTTGCATCATAGAGACATTCATTGTATATTCTTCTGTACACTGGCATTATCATAATGTGCACTCTCCATCCAGTTATGACAATCCGGCTCACATCAATGATAAAATGCATATAGACAATTCAAATAAAACGATGCACGAGGCAAAGGCTATCGAAACCAGGGTTCCCCTCAAGTCGATTGCATGCATTATTCCTTTTGATGCCAAAATGTTTCCTTACCGATCATTTGATGGTATGTATTTCATCATTCAAGCATGTTTCGCTAACCATCTTCATCTTAGGCACAGGCTATTGTCTCCATCGAGGCAGGCAACTTACTGTCAGCATCTACCGACCTTCGTTCTCACATAGGTCAACATATTTTGCGCGCATCCAACAATATGTTGAGGTTATGGCGACGAGGAAGAGAGGAGCGGGAGCTAAACGAGTGAATTAAATCTCAGTCTCTAGTCAGTAAGGACAGGACTCGAATATGTACCTAAACGAGTGAATTAACTAATGACAAGTTAGCATATGTATGAATGGTCTAAGTGAATGTTGTACTCACATCTCAGTCTCTAGTCAGTAAGGACAGGACTGAGATGTTCGTGGTTCGACGATCTGCTTTATAATGAAGGTAAAATGTTTTCGTCCGTGGAATAAAATGGAACGTATCGTAAGAGCTAACATACTTGCGAGTTTATTTGACAGGTCCAATGTACGATCGGACAGTGCGGGAATTGCCGAACCGAAGGTTGCGCTCGACCCTTACTACGCTGTGGCGTCAATACTCAACAACTCAGATGTTGGTACGAGCTCTGTCATAGGTCTGCCACAGGTCTGCCGTTTGACCTGTGCTATATGGACTTCTTCTGATGTACCTGACATGTCCATTCCCAGGCCTGGACCAAGCCCCGGTCTGGGCAGAAATATAGCAATAATCAAGGTGTTGCCCAGGATCGGGACAAAACCTTCATTAAGGACCAGATTTGTGGGCTTTACACGATAAATTTATTATATATAGGTCAAGTCTATATTCAAGCTCGTATCCAGCTGGTTGCCAGGCATTTTAAATCATTTTCTCACAAGCTCGGTTCGACCCAAAACGGCAGTTGGCGGTGTACATAGAGCTATAGTGCTTACATAGCACTACATAGCCGTCACCGGCACTCCCACGATTTTGGCTTTTTCCTGATGCATAGCATAAATTTAGATATACAGTGTAGGACCGGCATTTGAGCCAGCGAAATTTCGAGGCCGTCAGGCTTCAACAGCCACACATTTATTGAAAATATAATGTGACAGTCTTGTGTATATATATGATGACTATATTCCTGCAACACTGCTAATGGATCAGATGAGAGATGCATGCACAGTGTAAGGATCAGCAGAATTCTCTGTTATCAGGTTTCACCAGCATTTGAGCCAGTCCCACATTTGGCAATAGCACGCGCAAAGTTGTTATCAATTATTATCTAAGTGATTATCAAACTCCATTGACCATCCCCGGGCCCTTCATCTTCTGATCTTCATCACTGTCATTCTCCTGATCGTCACCTGCAATGCCCTGCACGACTACTGGTTTAGCCACTGGTGCTTCCAACTTGCCTCGTGTTAGCCTTTTCCACATAGACGGAAGCTTCTCCATGTTCGCACGCGCCTTTTCCGCTGCATGCTTTGCCTTCAACTCCCTGTTTCGCTACTTTTTCGCTTCATCCGCCTCCTTCCCTGCTGAGCATTGCGCTCAGTTTCTGCACAATACTCCTCTTGGACTTCTCGACAGATGGCACACAGGCTTCTTTTTCATTTTTTCTCTTGCTCGGCACGATACTTGTTGATGGCTCGGATAATAGCAATTTCTTGCTCTGCCTTGGCAAGTTGCTTTTTTCTCGTAACTGACTATGGACGGCTTACCATGATTGAGAGTGCACGGCCCAGCGATGCGATGCGACTTACTCTATCGTAGCGCGTGTTTCGGAGGCTGGAAAATAATTTCCAAATCAGGCATATCTTTGTTTTGATAAACATGCTGATATGCGTTTCGACACTTCATGTCCGGCATCCCAGTGGCAGCATGCCCTAGTGCTTTGTATATTTATCGCAATACCTGAACTATAGTGGAGATGTGAATACTTCACTCTACAAGGTTTTTGGAACTAATAGTTGAATAGTTCCTTCTCAGTGCATTGTTTAGTACCAAAGCGGGGCATATTTCCCTCCTGTAGCATGCATGCTCTATTTTTTTTTCCTTTCTGCTTCACAGTACTCAAGAGGAGTGTATTACAGTCATTTCTATACTATCCGATGGATTAATAAACAGAAGATGACTGTGTGGTAGCTGTTTGGCTCAAATGCCGGTGGTGGCTCAAACCCAGTGAAAACTGGTTGTGGTCGGAGAGGGCCGTGCCATATGTTGAGATATTATTTATTCCGCAGTCGCAAATAAAAACACACTAGACGATATTTTCCAAATACCATGAGAATTATATCATATTTGCGATATGATGGGGCAAAGTCTCTAATGCTCACCTATGTTTTTCTTACAGCGAACACATTAGAATCACATCAGCGCATGTGTACATTTTCGCTACCCTTACAGAATACGCTTTGATCATGTGGAATATGATTTGATTATGCGGAGAATAGTATTACAATTAGTATAGTAGGAAGACGGTATTGGACATAATGACAGAAAGCGGGAGCACGCCAACATGAAAACTGATGAAAAATGTATTGAAAGGGCCGTGGAAGAGTGTTGAGAACATGTCAGGTGCTGTGGAAGCGAAAACATGCAGGAGGTATATCGAGAACGTGGAGCTGTTGCGGTCTAGTAATTCCTTCCCTGGCTGACAGTCTTGTCCCACTTGTCGGTGGCAACCTGACGGCGTTTCGTCGGGATGGTAACAGGGATAGGACCGTTACTTACTAGTTCACTAACGTCCTTGTCGTAAGCCTAGGATAATCGAGCAAGCATTAATACATGAGCACGAATCAGAAAACGAAGAAAGAACGTACCATGCGCTGATCTCCAGTGGTAGAAACACACCTGATCAAACATCTCCCCGTCGTGTACAACTTCCTCAGCAGCTGAAAGACTTCAGAAAACAAACATACCTGAGAGTATCGTGGCGCTCCGTAGTCAGTTTGAACACCTGTAACTCTAAAGCTTGGCAGCGCTCGCGCAAGACCTGGATTTGTCAACTGTCCTGAATATATGCGCCCTAAAAAGGTGTAAAACGATCGACAAAAGATGTTTTGTGAGAAAACAACCAATTAAACTTACTTATATGTTGAAATTGGGACCGCTGGTATGAGCATGAACCTGAATCGGAGAAAGGGTCTGATAATGGCAATATTGGCAAAGACAGAGGGGAAGAGCTGTAAGACTCTCCTCCCCACCGTGGATTCTGCAAAGGGGGTTGCGAATAGTGCTTTCCTTCACTCACGAGACCAGTTCCTGCTCCGCTGAATGAAAACATGCCACTAGACGACATGGAAGACAAGACGGAGGAGGTTATGTTCATTCAATCAGTCAGTTTAGAACTCCGCCGGAATTCGACGACAGATGCGACGACGAACATGGCGTAAAGCAACGTTTGCGCAAAGATACAAAGTACAGAGCAATACGAGATTGATACAAAGCAAAGAGGAGATTGATACGAAGCAAAAGACGTTGAATTCATACAATGTTACAAAGAGAAATGCGCAAGTAATAGACAGTCACATCTAGTCACATCTACCAGAACGAAAATACAGATTTGGCATATACCGTCATCTGCGGTCACAACCAGTATTCACTGGGCCTCAGGCCCAGTGAAAACTGGTTGTGATCGGAGAGGACCGTGTATGCTGAGATATGATTTATTTAGCAGTCGTAAATAAAAACACGCCAGATGATATTTTCCAAATACCATGACAATTATAGCACATTTGCGATATGATGGGGCAAAGTCTCTAATGCTCACATATGTTTTTCTCACAGCGGACACATTGGAATCACATCAGCTCATATACTATGTGTACATTTTCGCTACCCTTACAGAATATGCTCGAATCGTGTGGAATATGATTTGATTATGCGGAGAATAGTATTACAATTAGTATAGCAGGAACACGGTATTGGGCACAACGACAGAAAGCGGGAGCATGCCAACATGAAAATTGATGAAAAACGTATCGAAAAGGCCATGGAAGCGTGTCGTGAACATGGCAGGTGCTGTGGAAGCGAAAACATGCTGGGTGTATATCGAGATTGCGGTCTAGTACATCCTTCCCTCGCCGACAGTCTTGTCCCACTTGTCGGTGGTAACCTGACGGTGCTTCGTCAGGAGGGTAACAAGGATAGGACCGTTACTTACTAGTTCACCAGTGTCCTTGTCGTAAGCCTAGGATAATCGAGCAAGTATTAATATATGAACACGACTCAGAAAACGAAGAAAGAACGTACCATGTGTTGATCTCCAGTGGCAAAACGGGCGTTTGGTGGCGCAAGGGCGATTGCGCTCTGATGGTGTTATGAAAAGTCGTGTAGAACTGAGCTAGAGGGGATCAGCTTGTGGAAGCTGCGGCACCTGATCAAACATCTCCCTGTCTTGTACAACTTCATCAGTACTGAAAGACCTCAGAAAACAAACATACCTGAGAGTATCGTGGCACTCCGTAGTCGGTTTGACCACCTGTAATTCTAAAGCCTGGCAGCGCTCGCGCAAGACCTGGATTTGTCAACTGTCCTGGATATATGTGCCCTAAAAAGATGTAAAACGATTGACAAAAGATGTTTTGTGAGAAACAACCAATTAAACTTATTTATCTGTTGAAATTGGGACCGTTGGTATGAACATGAACCTGAATCGGAGAAAGGGTCTGGTAATGGCAATATTGGCAAAGACAGAGGGGAAGAGCTGTAAGACTCTCCTCCCCACCGCGGATTCTGGGGTTGCGAATAGAACTTTCCTTCACTCACGAGACCAGTCCCTGCTCCCCTGAATGAAAACATACCACTAGACGACACGGAGGATAAGACAGAGGAGGTTATGTGCATTCAATCAGTCAGTAAATGTCAGTTTAGAACTCCGTTGGAATTCTCCGACAGTGCGACGATGAAAGTTAAACACAGCGCAAAGATACAAAGTTGAAAGCACAGAGCTGAGAGCAATACGGGATCGATACAAAGCAAAGAGGAGATTGATACGAAGCAAAGATGTTGAATTCATACAATGTTACAAAGAGAAATGCACAAATAATAGATAGACACATCTGGTCACATCTACCAGAACGAAATACCGATCTGGCATATACCGTCATCTGTGGTCACAACCAGTTTTCACTGGGGCTCAAATGCCAGTCCTACACTGTATAGCGCATACATAGCATGAAATTGCAAACATAACGTGAAATCATATACATAGGGTAAACTCTTTTACCATTCTGTTACCGATCTTTAATGCAAGAGGTTGCATATGTTCGCATCTAAAGGTACATACAAATCTGGTACCACTATGTACTGTATGGTTGTGATTTTACTGATTCTACAACTTTCTATGAGAATTTATGACAGGAGTGGTTTTGTTCATGGCATTGAGTCAGCCCGCAATCGTGACCATAGAGTTATAAGCAACACATGATGGAATGTAAGACTCAACCAGATCCCGCCTCATATTAGGCCAATAGTAGGATGCTCATGTAGTGTATGTCTTATCACTGTCGAAATGCTCTGCAGCATCATGGGCGAGGTGAAAGAACTGTTCCCGCAGGGTCTTGACATGCTGAATTCCCAATCGGTCTGCAATCACTGCGGAAATGAGAAATAAGGGGATCGGTAAATAGAACATGTAAACTCGGCCAAATCGCAGAATGCAAATATAAGCTAAATCTATCAAAAAGGTAGATTTTGCACATGCAAACCCGAGTATGAAATGGGAGATTTTCAGAGGCGAGTTAGTTCCTTTCGCATTTAGGCAGACTCTGGTTTAGTCGGGGATTAGAGAGAACAACATATCGGGTGTGTATCGGGTTTTGGGTGTAAACGGACACGATTTCGCTGGTGATACAGAATCGAAGCCATGTACCATGTGGACGCTGCCTTTCTAGGGATCTTCCACATCCTGCAGCTTTTTCTCCCTCTTCACCGCTCACCCTCGACCTCTGCTATGAACGATGTATCCACCCCAAGGTCCTCTGAGTCAGAGACGCCCGAGTGGTGCCCCTGTTGTGTCTAACCAATGGCAAATGAGCCCAGGGCACGTACATCAAGATGCAACTTACCAGGACCACAACCGAATCCCTTCACAGCCCCAGCCGTCACCTCTCATCAGCCTTGGGCACACCACACTGCAACTCTTCATGCAGTGGAACCAACACAGGGACGGGATGGAAGGCCGGACACGCGCTCGGGTTTACCAGGTGACATGACATTGGGGTTGACAGAGACCTGCTGCAATGTGTTAGCTGACCTTGGGTGTGCATGGGAGCATTGGGAACATTTCCCGCGACAGCTGCAACAATGGTCACTCTCATTTATTCAGTTGCTGGGGCAGATGTGGTCGAGGTCTTGATGGTCCTAGGGTACAGCAAAGGTCAAGAGTTGACACAAGAGCACATGCGACGAGGTCGCAATTCCGAAGGCAGAGGACCATAGCTCTGCATTGAATGTTCCAAGAACACCTTCATACCAGAGGGATGACGAGGAGGATCGAAAGCTAAGAACGCATTGAGCAAAACATAGCACACAGGTGGCGAGTACTCACATTGAACTGCAAAAATAGAGAAAGATGTGTCGAACCAGACCTGCTTGCTCTCTGCCACCGTATCTTGAGCTTTGTCGTGAAGTGCATAGTACTTGCGCAGTGCCATAATGCCCTTCTCATTATCCCACATCGATATGGAATCCGCAGACGCAGTCTCAGGATCGATAATATATGTGGACACAACCAATGGCCTTGGTGGCCGAATCAGAAAGTTGAATGGTCTTCGTCGCAGAACCTGGAAGTGACTGAGGGATGAAGTGAGCCCGGAGAAACTCACCTAGCTCCCCCCCTCCGACACATCACGTGGTATCATGTGACTCCCCGCCGGTATCCACAAATCTTCTGCAAGTTCCACTCGGCGCTCGCTGGCACACAATGATTTTATTTGTGTAGTACCTTTGATGATATTTATGAGTAATATAACATGGCAAGTTGATTTAGAGGTGTAAGTCCAGTGAGACTTGTAATTTAATAATTGATTAACGCTATGACCGACGTGGATACCGTGAAATTGAGCCGCAAAAGTTGTGAAGCTATTCCTCTTATTTCAGTGACTTAGTAGCCCCACTCGTACAATCTATTGAATTATATTCATTGTAGCTACATATGTCATAGTTCTTACAGAATATACAAATACTGTCCGGTGCGTGGATCGTGGGCTGCAGGTTGGTCCGATTCAGACGGCGGAGATGCACTGAACGATGCCAATTCACGAGTCGTCACTTTTCGCATGATGATGATATGTTGCCTGAGGGAAAGATAAGGGCGGTCGTCAATACACATGACGACAGCTGTAAACGCAATTGCGTGAAATTCATTGGCGCGAAATAACACATAAAAGTCAAGCAATAATACATACCAACCTTAGCGGACACAGTGCCTCCAACAGTCGTAATGACTATTGCTCGAGTACAAGGGAAGTATTAGTCGCCAAATAGTCGGTCGCAGATCGTTGATTGAGATTTGTGGCTTGCCGGTGGTGTCGTTGACAGGTTGAGACTGGAACTCGGAGGAGGTACTATGTGGTGGGAACGGAAGTGATAGTCCAGGAGGCACGAGAGTTGTGGACAGCGCGAGCGCCGAGCAGTGCATGCTGAGTAGATTGGGTTGGATAGTAGGCTGCGGGTGGGGTGCAGCCGCGGCGAAGATTGGCGTTTGAAGACAGAATCAGTGGAAGAACATTTCGTACGTTCTTGATAACTTGAAGTGCGTTGTAGGGCTACAGTCTGCGCACTGTCGCCGCCGTGACAACTTGAAGATGGAGCCTTGAAAATATTTCGAGCAGCCCAGCAAGCAGGAGTCACATGACACCACGTGACGTGTCGGAGGGGGGGGGGAGCTGGGTGAGCTGCCCGGAGACCCTTATGACAAGTCTTCGCAGGACGGGACAAGCTTTAGGGGTCTGTGGAGGCTCGTCACATGTTGGTCTGACTTCACAACAGTGCTGTGAAAGTTCCAATGACTGTATGCAGCCAGAAACACGTGAAAGGGGCTGATTGAGGACTGAGAAAATGATGTTGTAAGTTCCCCTCAATGGCTCGGGTCTCATAAATGGTCGTCCATGAAGCACGAGTTTGAGAAATGTGTCGTCAGTGCCACATGAGCCTGTGGTCAGACATGATCGAGTATAGCGTTCGATAGAGGATGAGTGATGTTGGAGAGCATGTAGTTGAATGCGAGAGGTCAATGCTCGATTGCGAGCTTTCCGAGAATGATGAATAGCCATCTGAGATAGAAAATGGAGGCATCTCTGCACCAGATCTCATAGATGTGCATGTGCTGGAGGGAGAACAGTTTGCACGAGACGGATGCGTGAATGCAGGGATACGGACTAGTACCTTTATGATATCATCAGTCAGACAAACACAACCCCTAGGGGCAACAAATACAACCTTCTCCATCGCGTCTTTCTTATGCAAGTTACAAGTTCTCCACTTTATCTTCTGATCTTCCGTGATCTTCTGAAGGTCCTCAGGTGTACCTTCCAAAAGTGCAATGCCGCTATGCACTTGCTTCGGTGCACTTGGTACCATCTTCAGCCATGAGCGTAGTGTAGCCAAAGCGACTTAAGACTTGTAAGGATGAACTCCTTCTGGCTAGACAAGACCCGAGCATAAACCCAGGTGTTTTGCATCGAATGCTGCCACAAATGCCTACATATGCTCGTGAGTAGTCCGAGACCGCACACAGGAGATATCACGTGCCCTTCACCCAAATTTACCAACTAGTGGTGATCGCAAAAACGAACAAGAACACGATAAATAAGATCGATTTGAGATTGTGCGCGGAAACGCGCTCAGGAGAATATTATTACAGGGCTAGAATTTGAGGCCGCGGGTATTTAAACAGGTATACAAGGGTGGATGGTGTGTGGATGGGTATGAGAGACAAGTAAACAAGACCGGGCTCTTGATGGCGATGACATAATTGTCTTGCTGGTAGTTGAATGTGTAGGACATTGGCTCTGATGGAACTCCCTTGACAAGTGGAACCATCTCACCTTGACCATGATGGGCATGAGCATATGCAGTCCGCATCCTTGATAGACTGCGCCTTTAAAATATCTGTGAGGACAAGAGTCTAGGAGGGGTAAAGCTAATAACGGACCACATAACTGACCTTTTGTGTCATCAAGCCTTCGCACCAGCAACCAAGAAACTTAGAGCACATCCCGCACCAAGGGATACGCAGGTTAGGAAAGTCTTAGATCAGCGAGAACCTGTTAAAACAAGGCAATTTCAAGGCAATTTCGGGCGCAACAGAAGGCCAGCAATCAGTAGAAGTAGTTTAGAACCATGAATTTGGCATGTACCTCGAGATACGAGCCTGTCGTTGCGTGAAAGTTGTTCCATGAACTTCTCTGGATAGAGTCGTGGTAGCGGCAATGAACAAATTGAATAACATTTACACTTAATAAACAACAACAACAACAACAACAACAACAACTTATCTATATATATAAACAGACAGCAAAAAACATGAAAATTCCAGGAGTCAGTCGACAACTTGAAAGGAGAAATGATGGGCATATGGTTTCAAGGTGAACATGGATTGAGATGAGCGACAAAAAAAGAAAGGAATGAGGGGAAAAAAACGGAGCTTGGAGTATGGGGGTATACTCCTCGGATGATATAAGCTAGG
>KV448358.1:0-40182 GCA_001658105.1 Rhizopogon vinicolor AM-OR11-026 | reverse complement strand
GTGAGTCATGCTTCTCTTTCTGCATTGGTGCTGCAGTTGACGGCGCAACATTTAGTTCATTGCGGAGACAAATTCCACTGTCGATTTGAGGGCCGTGAACATGAAGCTTGGAGATATGATTATTCTCACTGCATTAGTATATTTTTTATCCATAGCCCGCACCCATCTGGAGACGACTCGCTAGAGTTCATGCTACCAACGAGCAGAAAATTAGCACAGTCGGATTTTGATGGCCGATTTTTATGTGGATCTCGCTTTATCTGTCTTCCTTCATGGTGTAACGTCTGCCTATGGGAGACTAACTTTGACTCCCGCATATTGCACGAATAAGCCAGTGCTTACAATGTCGACTAGTCGCATTTTGTGATTGCTCCCATTCGAGACATTTACTATGTGAATCATGTTCAAGATGCCGCAACGAACATACCAAGTGACCAGGACCGTCATCTTCAAATATTGCCATCTGGTTTGTATGATAAAACGTTCAACATGCTGAAAGCAGTACGATCAAATGAATGCAACCATGCAACGCCGAACGATCGCGAAGGTAAAGGTCTAGGTATCGAACCATGCGCCAGTTCCGGCACAGTGAAAACGGAGAGAAACCCATAGCATACTAAAAACTAAGTAGCTAGTCTTTATACTGTAACGAAAATGCCGGTTTTACCGAGATTACTAAGTGCCGAGCTCGCGCAGGTAAACTTCAATTGCCGAAATCCAACACTAGGTGATTGACGGAAGTACCCCTCGTAACAGACGAGTCGAGCAACAGCTTGGACTTTCCAGACATGTGAATCGCATTTTGCAAAACTTGGAGCAGAGACAAATAACCTGCGGCCAGGCAGACGGTCTAATCGATGCTGCATATTTCCCACTGTGCAGGGCTTGTACGATGGATAGGAACACCTTGCAAGGTGACAATGGGTTTGTCAGGTCATGAAGGAGAGGCCTTGCTTAGCAGGCTGGCACAAACCAACAACCTAGTATCTTGCTTACATGTGAAGGAACGGGTCTACTTGGACGGTCGTTTTTCGTGTTTCCTGCTATACTTCCTTCGTCGATTACATAGTGCGGGGGGGAATGGATGCAAATGTATTTTGACATTTAATTCGTAATCGATCGACAAGGATAGTATCCTAGGCAGGGTACGGTCCCGTCCGCAAGCACTTATTGAGACGGGGTGCAGTCGTGAATCAGTCATATGGATGTTGTTGCTAGCCGACAACCGCCATATAAGCTATTCACGACCTTTGTACCGAGATAATATGTGAGTGAAGATACCAGTTCTCTGCAGTGTGGAAGATGTAAGGTCTAGCAGAGCGAGGAAAACGCATTTCATAGAGTATTAATAAAAACCACTTTCAACCACATCATAACATGTCCTAGTGATGAACTGGTCTGGGTTACATATTTGCAACACATGTGACGGCGAGTTCGTTTTTGAGGATCGCTTCGGCAATGAGCATTAAGTTATCTGGAAGTTGTGCATTGGAAATTTATCTTTCAAGATAAAAGGAATGTCTCACGTTTGTTTGATGCAGCTACGTTACTAAACAGCAAAGGAATGGAAATTACTTTGAACCGCGGATTAAGTGTTGCCAACACACAATAAGGCTCTTACTAATCGAGAGGGATCATCACCCCCACGAGTACTGTATGCCGCTGGCATGTGAACTAAGGAATCTATCACTCTTTAAATACAACAGATATGAAAGCGCTTACCATTCCTCAGACTTATCAGTACTCCAGACTCTCCTTGGCAGATTCAGGATCACACATAAATAATGCGTTTCTCCTTCCTCGCCATCGTTACTCTGACAGCAGCTATGTCTGTCAGTGCATGTTTTGAGTTAGACCATGCTTGTAAAGTCCAAGCAGATTGCTGCACTTATGACGGCCTGTATTATCTTAGATGTCATGTGAGTATGAGGAATTTCCTTTGCATCTAGGAACTCACTGTTTGTTTGTCAATAATATTGATAGAAAGGGAAGTGTGTTCCTAATTAGCTGGCAACCCAGCTCCTGAGCGGTATGTCGCGACGGTAAGTCGTGCTTCTCTTTCTGCATTAGTGCTGCAGTTGACGGCGCAACATTTAGTTCGTTGCGGAGTCGACCAATGGCATATGGTGCTGGACAAATTTCACTGTCGATTTGAGCAACGAGTGCGGGGTCTTGAATAGAGGAGTATCTCCGAAAGCAATGTAACATTAACTTGGATATGCAAACTTTTTTTTCTGTTCTCGTTGGAAGTTTAACTTAGCTTGGACAGATGATTCTTCTCACCGCAAGCTTGTATTTTTTATCACTAGCTTGCACCTATCTGGAGATAACTCGCTAGAGTTCATGCTACTGATGAGCAGAGAGCTACTCGGCGAAGTTGGATTTTGATGGCCGATTTTAACGTGGATTTCGCCCCATCCGTCTTCCTTCGTCTAACCGGGTTTGCCTACGGGTGACTAACTTTTGACTCCCGCACGTTGCACGAATAAGCTAATCACGTACTGCGATTGCTCCCATTCGTTCACTCCACAGAAATGTGAATCACGTTCAAGATGACAACGAACATACCAAGTGACTAGGACCATCATCCCACTGAGCCTGTCAGGAGATCGTCTTCAATATTGTTATCTGGTTCGCATGATAACACGTCTGGCAACATGCTGAAAGCGGTACGATCAAATGAAAACAACTATGCGACACCGAACAATGGTGAAGACAAGGTCTAGGTGATTGACAAACGTATGTCCCGTCAGAGGAGTCAAGTACTGCAGCCACTTACCCTAACGGGCCTGACCCCGTCATTACTCCGAGTCGAATGATAAGTCCATATATGGATAGTGCATTCAGGAAAATAATATTCTATATCGTAGAGAAATTCAAGTCTAATTGTTCGACAGAAGCGATTACTCAACAGTCTCCCAGTACAGAATTATACTCATTGGCGAAAACTTCAACATACAATTCCCAATCTTACTATTTCAAATCAGATGAGCGCAAGCGGACGTCGTATGGTAAGGATCACAGAGGATAATACAAAGATGAGGACAATGAGTAGATACGTCCTCCGTGATCGTAATCCGCACTCTGACCGGAAAGAACGCCCAAAAGTGCACTCATTACTCCGACTTGGAGTTCCTGCAAGTAAGATGCCTCATTAGTACTTCACGATAACAATAAAGAACATGAGAGAGGAAGTGTCAGATAGGAGCGAAAGACGTGATGAATGGTTGTCAACACAATGATTCAGTGTGAACTATGCTAGATTTTCGTGTTTCATCGTTTGGATCGATAGGCCGCAAACAAGGTATCGATATCATCAAGGACACAATACTCACATTCTCTGCTTGCCTGGCAGGTTGTCACGTCCACGAATCTACCAGCAAAGTGGATACACTGCGGTCATATGCGTTCCTCGCTCGGTTCGTGGGGGGGCTACTTCAAGTTGTCGATGATCTTTGCAACGTCCTACCGACACATCGAAGGGACCTGTAAACTGATGATCATAGTGCACATATAGTTGCGAACGCGGATTGTTCGCTGAACGAAGGAGTGGGAACAAGTTGACAACCTTCGGTAACCTTTTTTCTACCACGGAGTCAGTTTCGTACTGCACAGTTCAATGGAATTAGGTTTCGGCGAACGCCGCAGTATCTCTGCAACGCCATTTAATCCCATGTACATGATGTAAATATTGCTAGTAAAGCAGCTATCACTGATCACTGATCAGCGTATAGTCCGATGATATCATAAATGACGATGCGTAAGTATCAATGTTAATAAATAAATATCGTAGCTCCAGTGCATTAGTTGCTTATCATACCAAGCTGCGCCAACATAACTTGTCGCTACGGAGAAGGAAGGTAAGGGTTGATGCATGGCGTGATAGACAGACGTATGTCGTCGTAGAATACACTGTGGATAGCTCTATTTTGTCGAGTATGAGGTCGTGCCACAATTATGTCGGACATTGGTCTTGGATTAAGGGACATACGCCTGGAACCAAACAGCCCAGACACAGAGCGAGGCCTGGGAGATGATGTCTCGCTAGGAGTCTCTTGAAGAGTTAAACCCAACATTTCGTAAAGCTCTCTCTGAGCTTGTGCCAAGGCGCGAGCAGCAGAGAAGGTTGTGTTGGGAGTCACGGGGGCAGCTGTATTGATGAATGCTGTGAGAAACATAGCTAAGGGTGCAGAATGTAATATCCTACCTAGCGAATTCCAACCGGACATCGACGTAACAATGCCAAGCGGTCCATGTAAAGGCAGAGGAGGGACCGGAGGAATGTCGTCCGAGGCGGCAGACATCGACGTAATCAGACTCGTGCGAGTACCCGAACTACTGACTGAAGAACGCCGACTCCGAACAGACCGCAGGCCTGCTTTAGACTGACGTATACTTGACTTCCGAACGGCCGAAACTCGGGCAGATCGTCTGTTCAACGGCTGTGATGCCGACATTCCCTCACCTTGCCCTCCGCGATTCTCCTGGACCTGGTCGGTAAGGTCATCGAAGTCCTGGGCGGCAAGCTCTGCTTGTTTCCACGCCTCGTCTCTCTCAGCCTCCATCGCCTCGATTTGTTCACGAAGTTTCTGGGATTCAGCAACCTGTTTAAGGAAGGTTGTGTTGACTTTCCTCAAAGCCATGGCAAGCGCACTGGCGGAGTGCACGTCACGCAAACTCTTCAGCTGACCTAACTGCTCGACAATATTATGAAGTTCGTCGGTGAGCTGATCAAGAGTTAGAGAGACTTCAGAAAGCTCCTCCACAGTGCGAGCAGCAGGCACAGGATCGCTCAAGTCCGGGCCACTCAGATGCCCAGCAAGGGTGCCCATAAGCTGCCACCGCTTACGCACGAGCGTCTTGTACCTCGATTTCACATCGGTGCGTTGCATCTCCAGTCGATGAACTTCTTCAGGAATATCCACATCCAAGGTCTCTGATTTGAGAAGACGGATGGACGAGGCTTCCGCAGACTGCTGGATGGCTCTTGAGACAATTGTCTGAAGTTCGTGCTGCGTAAGCGTCCACTGAGCAGCCTCCATCATCATTCCTCTCCACTTTGGGGGTGGCGTCTGGAATTTAGGAGGCGGCGTCGAAGCAGCAGCGGTAAGTGTACGCCATGAATAGTTCGATCCGTAGCCGCTCCCCACCGACGAAACAGATCCATTACGATCCCTGATCCCTGGCACAAATGATCCAAGTGGCTGGACAGGACCGCTCGGTTTTCGTGGACCAATTGGGAGTGGGGGGCGAGCCCTCGCTCGACTCTTCATGTAATGCGGGCTATGTGTAGCAGATATTGACGGCTGACGGTCAATTGAGTCGACACCCGAGGGACTGCCACTAGTGCTTGCCACCAAAGACGTATCAATATCATCTGACATCACAGTGTGATATGGCGGAGGAGCGACAAATGATGGTGTGAACGATGGCGATGAGGAGACCAGTGATGGTGGGGGCGGACTCCTCGGAGGAGTAGATGGTGGCGGAGGCGAGACGGAGGGTAAAAATGAGATGCCCGCAACATGAGTGCTAGATACAGGGCGTTGCAGCAGGTGATTTGAAGCGGAGGATGCCGATTGTGGCTGAGGGCTGAACAATTGAGAGCTTAGGTTAGGTGATTGCAGGCTAGGACTGATTTGGCATGTACTAGAACTAGAAGATTGAAGGTTAGGACTAAACGATTGTAGATTAGAGCCCGGAGAATTGGATAGAATGGTCATGGGGGATGTACTTCTACAGGGCGCAAAAGGAAGGTGGGGTGATGTATTTTGGGACTCGGGAAGGGGGACAGATGTTGGGGACACACGAGGTATCTCGACCAATGAGGGCGATTTTGATGGCGTGGATATGAATTCATTAGGGGTCACAATTGAAGGGATTGATAATGCAGAATGGGGTGCGAGCGCCTGCAAAGCTTCTTCCTCCTGCAGTTTATCGCTGCTCGTAGATAGATGGTATAATGAGGAGGACATCAAGGGATCCACATGATCAACCGGAGACGCTGTTGATACTATCGTGGTATCAGTCTTCTGGTCAATGGTATCGGTCTTCTGTGCTATGATGGGGGATGCTGAAACAGATGTAACATCAAATACTGTTCTAGGCGGGACATGTTCAGGCGGAGGTGTAGATTTCATAGGTGAAATACTAGTAGCAGATATCGATCTGCGAGACGCAGGGGAACCATCGTCTTTCGTTAAGTCTTCCCCTCGATGCGGAACGTCCAGTGTCTTCGTCTGAGACAATGCGACCTTGTCATCGAAGTCGTCCGGTACCGGATGGGTCCTCGACCTAGCCGCCTGAGGGCGTCCAGGAAGTAACCGGAGTCCTTGTTGGGATACAGGAAAATCGGGGCTCAATAATGGGGTGAAAACATTGGGAGTCTCAGGGAAGGTCTGTTCCCCAGCCGAAGAGCTCGAAGATAGGAAATTTGATGAACCCGGTGACTCCGGGGTCACAGTGATAGCGTAATCCAGAAGGTCGTATTCCTGCGCAACAGTGACGCGTCTAGGAATCCCGAAGGTGTGCTGACGTGTTGCAAAGATTCCACCAGAAAGTGGAGTAGTGGCAAGAATATCCACATCGGCTAGCGCCGTCAATGGTAGCTCGAGATGGCCAACAGGAACTGCAGAAGATGGTACAAGAGGGAACTGGGATAGGGCGGAGGGATGTTGCACAGTGGCAGAAGCAATCAATGCAGGAGTGATCGGTGTTTGTGGGACAAGGATTGAACGAGGGCGGTCGCCGATAGGAAGTCTGATTTGCTTTTTATTGCGTTGGAAAATACCCGTGCGTTCAGATAGTACACCTGAAGTCTTGAAACCTGACAAGGTTGGATGAGAATGCGAACAAAAATATACAAAAAGGTGCTTACTTGTTCCACTCGTCGAAGATGGCGTTGCTCCCAAGGCTCTTGCCCTACGCCTCCTCAGACTGATATCACTGTATTTCGACTGCAAGTGACCGACAAAGACACCAGCATCAGAGTCAGGGGATATAACAGACTGTACGGACTCCGGAGCAACGAACGCATACTCATCCAAACCATGGTCGGTTGGGCTAGAAGAGAATAGTTCGGATGATTGGATCGAAACGCTAGAATCCGCTCCTTTCTGATGAGACGGCGAGGGGGTAGTTGCAGGCGTATGTGAGGCTGTATTTGGAACATCCGAATCCGTCTCATCCATCCTTGCGAACACGCTACTTGCAGCTATAGAACTACCACTCTTCATGGGCTGGGTATCTCGAATCGACTGTGGCGACATCGGCGTCGTCGGCACAGGCGAAGGGACTTCCAATATTCGAGAAATGCGCCTTGACAACCTTGAATGCATGACTACATCAGGAGACGTATAATGGGTTCCGGAGGGCAAATACTCCGTGGATGATGAGCTAGCATCCGAAGACGCTTGTGATTTATCATAAACGACAGACGCTCTCGCTTGATCCGGCAAGCGTGCTCCTGTGCTGGGAGGCACATGAGGTTTAGGTAACTCATGAGCTGAGTCGTGTGCGTTCACACTCTCTCCACCACTAATCCGCCGATCGTGCAAGTAAGGTGAATTCATTAACGGATGGTCACCGCGGGGAAGGGTAGCGGAATCCTGGCGCGTCATACCGCTGCGGTACCTCGATGCTCGATCGCTCGACGATAATGTGAACGAGTTGCCGATCAGGGCACGAGCAATAGTCGTTCCTGATATAGCGGACATATCTTCAGAAGAGATGGGAGATGGAGGGAAGGTTCTTGGCGGTGCTTGCGGATCCGATCCCCGAGAAGGGGTGGCTGCAGCGACACGTACTGCTGGCTGGTCGATCAAAGTATTTGTGGGAGCACCCTCGATCTCTGGGATCAAGATGGGGGCAGGTATTGACTTCTTCAAAGGGAAAGGTGCCTAGTGATATAATCAGCTCATACAATCCTTTGGAAGCCGATGGAGATGCAAATTGAACACAATTCCTGTCCAACCACCGAGATGCATCAAATAAGACATACCAGGCGACCGGGCAGCTCGCGAGAGTGAGACATACTAGCATTCCTGGCCTGTTGAGTGTTACTATGAAATATGGAATCGCCAGACTTGTCTAAGACCCACATGAGAAGTAGGAGCCCAATTAGATTCCTCCCTCGTTGCGTCTGAGCGGGTAACTTCAGTTATCGCCGGTTCTGGTACCGAGCTGACGCCAAGACCCCTTCCGGAGTTACGAGATCCATGAGATCCACTTAAAAGCTCCTGCGGGAACCAGTCTTCCAGGGGCTCTGGGATATAGTCCAAGACCAAATGAGACCCAGTATTCAACCGAGTGCGAGAGCTGTATGGAGAATGTCTATCGACCGATTCGTCTCTCTCTGAGTTAGAGTCTTGGATCATTCTAGATTCGGTTGCCTTCTCGTGGATATCGAAGACCTCTTCTGGAGATACAGAGAAAGCAGGCGAGGTGGGGGACCGGAGTGGTCGAGAAGAGACGGCAGGTTTTGGGACCTTCGCCTTCCGCTTCACATTCTTTCGCATAAAATTGGAGAGTATCATGCTCCCCGCTCAACGTCGTGCTCTACACGGCTTCCAGGATAAGGTGACGAAGTTATAACAGCCTAAACAATATTAGACCCAAATGTAGAACAATACAGTGTCCACGGTTGCCTAGGAAGGCAAGGACAGGTAGATGGGGGACAAGGAAGTAAAGGGAAAGTTGGTGTAAGTGACTTTGGTACATACATTCCGGCATTCATAGCAACCTCTCTGGCAGTTGCACCGGCATCAAAGGTGTGCATCAAGGCATCTACATGTTTGGTCCTGTTTGCCCTCTGGAGATCATCACATGCATCATCTGTCGGCTCCTTTGCAGGGCCTCCTTTCATCAAAGCAGTGACATGCACAGCTTATACTGAAAACTTGTTGCCTATCTTATACTGCACCAACCTTGGTCCAGAGCTGCGGACACTGGCGCTTCCAGTTGCTCATCACTGCAGATCCATAAGATGTCTAGTGACGCCATGGTGATAAGGCCATCATGTTTTGGATGTCATTCGGGCGTCAATTCACGCCTCCTCACTCCCACTGTGACCATGGGAATGTCCGGCACATTGTCCACACAGGCGTTCAGGATAGCCGGATTTATGTGCGGCTAACACCCAGGAACAGGACAAAACAAGAGCTGCGGTCCCCATTCCCAGCTTACTTGGCATCGTGAAGCAGTGCAGCAGCACACGCACAAAATATTTACCAAAGGACCGTCAACCAGCGTCAACCTGGCCCGTAGGCGTAATAATGGTTCCTAATTGAATTTCGATCTATTGTCTCCTTTACTTCCTCTTTATTCCCTGCGGTCGCGTGAATGCGCGAACTGAGCTAGCGCCTCACTGCCTTATCTATTGTGGCTGTTCCAACTTCACCACACGCTGACATCACAGCCTTCGTTCGGCGTCTTGACTCCACACATCTTTTCGCATATGCGCATCAAGGTCGTCTCTGTTCTATCAATAATTTCCGCTACTGGCACTTAGGAACAGAACTTTAGACATGACAATAGGTGAGTATTGTACTATGTATAGCCGCACATGAAACAAGCTTTGACCCGTACGACTGGATTGATGCTTGAGGTATCAAAATGACGATAGGTAGGTAATCATATTCAGAGTGTGTGCGAGTACAGCAATTGTTCATATTGCGAGGTAGGGGTATAAGTATATCGTTCGGAGCGCTGCCAAACGCGATTCACTATTTCTGAATCTGACCCATGCAAATAATAATATTTTGCCACTCATCGGCTTTCCATTATGCCTTCAACTACGCTATGGTGTATGACCAACGAGATGGTACGAGCTTATGGTGGTCAGGTATGTGAACGAAAGAACTGCGAGGATAACGACAGTGGTAATAAAAATAATATTCTAAGATGCGAATGCGAATACGAAGTGAGGTGTCCTGGTCCGACTTCCCATGGACGTCCCGCCAGGTGATGAAATGTATGTAGTTAAATAAATGCGATGATGCGAAATGAGTCCGTGAGATGTTGAGGTAGTAGTGGGGGGTTGCGGTGAATAAATAACTAAGCGCTTGGGGGGTGTGGCTTGACGGCGGGGGGAGTATTGATGCAATGACAGGCATGCAAAGTGCTGGGGAAGGGATGTGATCCGTCAGAGATTCCATAATGAAACACGTTATGCATAACATACCCGCGAAGAAGTTCGATCAAGTGTTCCCAAAAGGACGCAACTTTTCCAGTACGTTATCCATGCTGTGCTGAGGGTCAAACGTGAGATCGTTCGGTAGCGGAGGAGGTGCGATGAGCGCTCCGGATGCAGCAGATGACATTGATGATGATGAGATTCGACGCAAGGCCCGAGTAGCGCGCCGTTCTTCCTTGGCTTTCAGACGTTCTGCTCGGCTGATTTCTCCCTTCCCCAGGGGTTGCTCCGGGATGGCCGATAAGGACGATGGTGTCAATGGTGTCAGCACGGGCAAAGAAAGAGACGAGTGGGAAGAAGATGTAGATATAGTGATTCCGTACTCGGGCGAAGGTGGCTCCAGGGACGCCGCAGATGGGCCAGGGTGGTCAAGCGAATCAAGGCCAAGTCCTCTGCGACACCGTAAGGAGAGGGCGACCGACCCTGCATCACGTTCCACAGAAGCAACAGAGACATTTGTTGTTGAACTCTGGGACCAAGCTTGACCATGCGTCGCGTCCATCGCACGGAGAGAATCGACTCGATCCCCATCATCCAGTGTAACCAAGGAAGCTCGTGCAAGGTTAGCTGCCGCATCAATATCGTCCGCACCCCCATTGTGTATGACGAGCCAGCGCAGACCCTCAATCTCTCTAACCTTTTTTCGAACCTCTCGCTCCAGCATCTGGATGGTTTTAGTCATAGATGCCTTCTCGCCCTCGAATTTCTTAGTGATGCTGACAGCATATTCTTGGAGCTGAGCATACTTTCGGCTCTGCAAGGCAAGCGCATTCCGGAGTTCGTCCACGGATGCAAGGGGCGGAGTATCTGCAGTCGCATTTTTATCTTGTGTAGTTGTTTTTGGAGCCATCCACGCCGCAAGCTTACTTGAACTCAGCGCTGTCGCTGAAGATAAAGTGTTCGCTCGCGGTCGTGGTGTCGAGCGACTATACGCATGCGAGGGGACGCTATTGACAGGAGGGATGGTAGGTAACGAACCGATCGATGGTCCACTTGCCAATGAAGCTGAGGGCGGAGGTGAGGGTAGAGGGACCGAAGGAGGGGGGCCACTGGATAACTTATCCGATGACGAGAGCGCACGCTGCAAAGAGGCTGGACGCTTCAGAGCCGATGCCTTCGGCAACGCGCTCTGATGTTTAGCTCTCATGCTTTGCACGCTACTATCCGTAGCACGGGATGCATCTGTATCGCTTCCCGAGAGGCTGAATGCACGAGCACGGTAGCTCTGTTGCCCACGAGAGATAGACGAACGTCGAGGGCCCGCGGTGGGTAGCTTAAGGCTACTGTCAGAGTGCTTGCTCGAGGGAGTTGTCGTAGTCTGTATAGATGATTCTTGAGAACCGTCGGAGAATGATTTCTCACCCGACAGAGAAATTGAACCAAAACCTGAAGGTGGGATGGGGAACTGGAGGCGAGGTGTGGACGGAGGTGTGGGGCTGGCAGGTGTCAGAGGTATGACCGGACCGAGTTCCGCACTTTTTTTGGAACCATCTGCAGCCTTAACAATTACGGGCGATAGGTTAGAAGCTTTTTGGGCAGACTTTGTCTGTTTCGGACGGATGAACAGATCAGAAAAATCTTCTTCCGCTTCGTAGCGAGGAGAGTTTTCTGCCGAAGGTTGACGGAACGGCCTTGGCGTGGTGGATCGGCTTTGGGTACTGGAGCCGCGGGACTCCAGAGAAGGACCACGGTCATCAAAAGGGAGTGGAGAGAGATTAGTAGATGAATGAGTGGAAGGGATGGTGTTAGCAGACTTGTGCGACGAAGAGTATCGTGCTTTCAGAGTTTTGCTGGGAGATCGCAAAGGAGTGAAATGAGCAGCGAATTTTGAGCTCAGGGATGGCGGAGATACATTCAGTGGAGGGAGGGTGGAGGGGAGCGGTACGTCTGATGAAGACTTGTTTATAGCTGAAGTAACGGTTAAGAGGTTTGACCTACAGAAATCTGCCGTCAGTCTTTAACGCAAAGCAAAGGACATGTAACAAAAAAAAAACGGAATGGAACAAAGGACTTGTCCCGTGCTGCACGGTTTACTCGCATCGTAACACGCACACCAGTGGAACTGTATCGTCGAATATGTATGTCGAGAGGCAATTTATCCCGACAAAATAAACCGCACGTCAACAAAGTGTCCCGATCGTCACGACGGAAGAACGCGGCTGATCACCGATCTGAACTGGAAGGACAACTCACCCTGTACCAACAGATCCCGAAGGAGGACTGGTGGACTTCTTAGGCAGTGCGGAGGATGAAGCGGATGGTCGCTCCGACTTCTTCCTTCCGAGGAACGGCAGCATAGAGCGCCTGGACTTATGCTTTTCTTCTGCTGGAGTGTCGGGAACGCCAACAACTGGTGCCATGCTACTAGTACGAGCGTCTTTGGCAGCATTGCGTGAACTATGTGAACTGCGGAAAATCTCAGAGAGTTCGGCTGTTTTCGTTCGTGCGCGCTGGGGAGTTGAGAGACCGGTCATGGCGAGGCCAAGCGAGCGAGAACAGTATGAAAAAGACGATGATACTATCCAATGACCAGGAAAGTTTTGTCGGTGGCGCAAATTCACTGGAGTTGAATCGCGAAGGTTTTTTCAACCGAATACATTCGGAGACCGACAGTCTGGAGGCGCTAAATTGGACGGTGATGAATCGAAGATTTGGAGATAGTTGTCTCTGAATTCCGTGATCAGTGGAGCGCTTGGTCGAGGGCAAAGGCCAGGACAAGTGACATGAAGGTTGGAGGTTGTGAGGAACGAAGAAAATTGGTGTGCGGATATATTATTATTGAGTTCTTCAAGAGATTTAGGTTTCAATTCAATCCGACTGATCGATGACATTCTCCATGGCAAGCGACCCTGGAAGTCAACATTCCGTTCAATATTAAATATTGAGGTCAAACTTCTTCTTCCTCCGATATCGTTACTTACCCCAAATAAGTCTTGTACGTTGACAAGTCACGTAAATCCTCCTCCGAAACATATCAAGGCCGATTTCAGCACGTCAGATAAGGAATGAACCATGCGTATGACGTTGATCAAAATGTTTACATAGGTGAAGAACAAAAAGATAGGAACCAAAGGGCGCTAAAGTATCTAAATCGGGGTGAAGTTGATTGTAAGTAGAAGAAATGAAGGCGCAGTACTAGTATGTGAAGAAGTTTGAACGGCGACCTCGGGGTGACGAAAAATCTTGGGGAAGACTAACGAAAAACTATAAAATCGTCAAAAAGGAAGATTTCTCGCAAGAAGGAGGGACTGTCTTCCTCCTTATGTATTAGGGTCTGCCTAGGGGAGACTACTGAATTCCAGACCTGGGATTCACCCAATCCACATCTGGACAGCATTTCGGCCCACGCCCACACATCCGAGGGGGTAAAGGGTCTAGTTCTTCACCCTCTTCACCTTTCAAGTCGGGTAGCAATTGTGGGCATTCGATGCGCTCAAGAGCTGCAATATTTATTAAGCACGATGTTCAAAAAAAAACCAGATTCAACGAACCACGAGAGCAGGCGATGTCAAAATCTGTTCCGTCATCCTGGGGCGCGAAGTAGAGGTGGTCCCTGACGTCTTCAAAGCAAAACCGCTCACGAACGGAAGGATTGAGCAGCTGCCGCAAGGAATAAGTCGATGTGGTCTACAAACAAACAATCGCACAACTCACTCCTTGAACTAAACCAAGTTTACATTTAGGAAGTTTGGCAAGTCCACGGAACGGGTTGACTCCACCATGTTTGGAGGTCCATAATATGTAGCGGTTGATGACGTCGACAGTAGGAAAGAGAGGCTGCGAAGATGCCATCAGTGAGGTTGTAAAGAGGTCAGACACAAAATATACCATGTGATCCGCAGAGAAGAGCTCGTAAAGGACACATCCATATGACCACCAATCCACAGTAACTCCATAATATTGAGGGTCTGGATTGTGCTTGTTGGCTAGTATCTCGGGCGCCATGCACTCGATAGTTCCCATCACATCTGACGTATAAACCTCCCAACTACGTAGAGGCTTCCGTTGTATATAAGAGAGGCCGAAATCTGCAATGCGAATGTTCTCCCGTGCATCAATTAGAATATTTTCTGGCTTTATGTCGCGGTGGATAATGCCCATGTCATGAAGGGCGCGAATACCCAGAGCCTACAAAGAAAGAGATGGTCGAGACATTGAATCTATACGTATCTCATGCGATTACTTACGATTTGAGCAGCCCATCGGCGAGCATTCTCGGAGCAGTAGTCAGAGAACTTAACCATGTAATGATGCAAGTCATTTGTCATCAAATCCTAGGCATGCGCGACGAAGTCAGTCACCATGAAAGGCTCACGCAAATTTGCACATACCATGACGAAGCAGATGCGATCTCCATGTGCGCGAAAAGACATCTCCAATTCCATAACGAACATCTTCCCCACAGAAGTCGTTCTCGAGCTAGTGATGCGCTTGTACACTTCCAGCTCCTTCAAAATACCAGTCTCTGTGGGAAGGCGCTTAGGCCACTCCTCTTGAAAAACCTTCATACACAGCAAGCGCCCCGACGACGTGTCTTTAACGCCCCAAGCCGTGGCAAACCCCCCGTTTTGCAAAACACGCAGGATACGAAAACGGCCTTCCACCTTGTTTGTGCGTGGAGTTGTCAATGGAACGGTAGGAGAACGAGGAGGTGTTAATGGAATGGTGGGAGAGCGGGGAGGTGTTAAGGGAATAGTGGGAGAACGAGGAGGCGTTAAAGGAACGGTGGGAGCGCGAGGAGGATTTACCGCAGATGGCTCCCAGTCAGAGGGATACCTAAGTTCAAGGAGTTCGGTGGGTAGAACATGCGGGTCAATATCCTCCGCGATGACAGACTGTGGCTTCAGTGAAGGGATGGTGATGCTCTGGGGCGTGGTGCTGGATGCATTGGATTCGGCCTGTAGGACCTGAGGCGTTTCTGTCAGACCTCCCAATTTCTCTACCTGGGGGAAGGCTGGGATGGAGGTGTCAATAGGGTTGTGGTACGACTGAGGCTCATGGTGCTGTGCCCTTCGAGCGGGAATGACAATTGTGAAAGAGACCGTATCTTGAAGACGCGCTAGTTGAGGCATTTCTGACAAGTGTGAAGCACTTGATAATTGTGGCTTCGATGGACGCGGAGGAGTAATCAGTTTAAGAGTGACATTTTTGTTAAGACGAAGGCGACCCCCAGGCAACATAGTAGATAACAGTGAGGACAAGTGGAGGAACGATTTTGTCTGTCAAGCAGCAATGCACCCAGGCGTATTTAATAGCTATCTGGTAGAACCACAGCGCTTTAAGCAGGGGACAATAGTGCATTGTGGACGCAACAGTTTGCGGTTGTCTTAAACACTCACAATGCAATCACGAACAACGTCCACAGTGGATCAGTCGCCAGGAAGGCATGCATCATAGATGTGGCAAGGACATAATAACGCTTCGAAGCGAACGACACGGAATAGTCACAGCACGCCACGACTGTATCACGATTTTCATCAGACAGATGAACGGACCACTATACGAACTTGTATCAGTGTGATATCACGAGAATGATAGGCCTCACCAGTTGCTAATGAGTCATAACATGTATTGTAAGTACTAAGTTACTGGCAGATGAAAATGACGCTGCATTTATGAAGAGTGAAGAGTGAAGAAATTCATAGTTCTTCTAATTCCTCACTCAACCCTTCCTCGAAATCCTGACGGCCATACAGGCTATTCGATGGCATGATGATGATCAAGGTAGCACAGTAATGCGGGGAAAGATTTGACACCCGGTACGGAAGGCTGCTTACATAATCATCCGGTGGTCGTTCACGTGCCGGTATTCTTTCATGGTGATGGGTGTCACTGGCCGTTCACCGGCAGTATGTCCACCTCTCCAGCCGCTGTTCCAACTACACCTAGCCTTCACACAGGAGAGTTTTATCAAGAGAAAGCTTGGAGAAATTCAAAGAGCAACCATTAGTTCCTATTGGTTCGTACGCGGATGCCGATACCCAATAGTTGACTTCACTGGTGTACCAGGTACTCTTGTGACATGTGGTGCACTGATAATGGCCATGGTTAAAATGGGACCTGGTAACTCCCAATCTCTGAACAACTGGCTACGCGTTCGCGTCATTGCTCAAGGTGCAACTATCGCCGCTGTTTGCGCAGGAACCTATGCAATGGGTTCGACTGTGGGTAAGGACACAAAACAGAAAAGATAACTGGACGAAATACAGGTACATAGGGAAGCTCGCGCCGGCAGGGAGCGAAAAGAGTTTGAGGACCGCCTGAAAGATGCGGAGAAGCAGCGGAAAGAGACTCGAGATGCTGTGTTAGGGGAGGACTTAAACACAAATATTGCCGAGGGTATCTCGACCACCAAACAGGCTCTACCAGTTTCTGACAGCTCAACACCCCCAAGTTCTTCGCCACGATCTGTCTCCAGTTGGTGGAGATTTGGGTGGTCCACCTCAAGTACTTCAGGAGGCGACACCAAACCTTCGTGATATTTTGCTGCGATGATCTAGGCATTACCCTCACAATACACATGAGCCATTTTCATATAGGTGATATTGATATTGATCATCCACAGTGAGTGGTGATTGGTCTGCTTGTGTATTTCATCGGGTACGCACACGCGTCCCTCAATCATTTCATTTCACCCTACAAATTGAAACCCGCTGTCATCTTCCGAGGTGCTCGTGTCCTCAAACGTACAAGACAGCTGGTCGTACAACCCTTGCATGGCGGATATTAGTGCAACGTCAATTAGACCATCTGCCTGATCATTCAAAAAAGTTACTTCAAGTTGTTTGTCTCGAGGTGTCATTTGCAAATTTTCCAAAACCTGCTGCATAAGTCCAGTTCATAACATCATCACCTGGGCCTAGGAAATTCTGCTTCATTGCTTTGACGAGATCTGGGAGTACCTCAACGAAGTCGTTAATGCTTAAGCCGACATAAAATGGTACTTCTAAAATTGCATCCTGATACAACGGCACTCCGAGTCAATGATGTATATGACCCAGTGATTCCATTCATCCGTGACATTTAGCATTCAGGAATCATTAATCAACGCTCATATATTGTTGCAGTCTGATGCTACAACCAGTGTACACGAACAGCAACCGGCCGACCTTCGCCGCATCCGCAAACTATATCCCTCCTCTTTTTGAGGAGCGCACTTTAGCCTATTGATGAGCCTTATGATCTCTTAGGCGTGCGTCTCTTTATTTATTGTCTCCTCAGTCAAGTTGATCATCACCTACCCAGTCTGCGACTCATTTCACGAATGAACCCCACGCGAGGACCTGAGTATTCGCTCCTGTAATCGCCATTGTTTATTTACATACACTTATTCGGTTTTGATCCACGCTAGGATCCACGTCTAAAGCCTCCACACTTCGACCGCTACCAGAGCCTGCCGACATCACCTTTTAGCCTGGTGGCGTAATCGTGCTGGGCCATGCACTACTGTTTATTATTACCGTCTCTCTTGCGCATATTTTCCGACTCATGCCCAGACCTTCAGTTGTTTCGTCGGTGATCGAGGGACGAACTAGACTGGTGGTCAATCTATACACCTAGGGAAAGTATGTTTGCACATGTCTACATAGCTACGACAGACAGTGGCGAAGTTTCTCAGCGAGAGCCAACATTATTCTTGGGTCGAGAGCCCGACATCCACACTGGCCCTCATGCGATTGCCGTAACGAATAGTCAAGAAAATGATCCTTAGAAGCGGTGGGTAAGAATTCTTGCATATCTTATTGAATTTGCAGCCTTACCCTTGTCCGAAAAGTGCGAGAACAGCCGCGATAATGTCTGTCCAAGCAACACCGATGCGCTCGATCGCTGGGATGACCAGAGCAGTCGCAGCGGATAGAATGAGTGACCGGCTCGCTCTGGCAAGCGAAGATGAATCAGTACAAAGTTTTACAGTCGTGCTATATTTGATAGACTGACACATAAGCAGCTATAATCTCGGCGCTTCGAGAGTGCGCTACATCCACATTATAAGAACCGATTGGACTTGTCACGAAGAGAACCTATAAAAACCAGTGAGTGACTTCATGCACGATGAGGTACAAAAACCTACCCCCAATCCATTCATAAAGAGACACAACAAATTCAACGAGAGACCCATCGGACCGCCAACATATGCTGTCAGTAGCCCTGACGCCGTAATGGATAGCGGCACTATGCACAACCCTCCAATCCATGTCGCTTTTAAACGGTCTTCTGGATGCCACACTCCTTTGCGCCGCGCCCGCCATTTTCTGACTACAATATCAGACAGGCGGCCAGCAACAGGGGCGCCGACTATCAAATATATCTTTGGTGATATGATAGCAGGGTCTGTACTTACTGAAATTTCCCACTCCGTTTGGGAGGAAACACGCTCCGATGATGGCCTCGTTCGTAATGCCATATCGGACACCCTACACCACGATCAGGGCTGCGAGATACGAGATGATAACTAGCTTACAATGGTATACGTCATCGGTACGAGGAGAACTACGTCGTATGATATGAGAATGCACTGACGAGATAGTATCAACGCACCGTAGTCACTGAGGAGTACAAGACCCGACGCAAGCGTCTACCGTACAAATTAAGAGTTTGCTTCTGATGCGTAATGGTGACAAATGTACTCACAGTTGCAAATAAGTTCGGACTCCGGAGCAGCCAGAGACTACTCAGGGGATTGACCCATATGATATGGCACTTTCTCCTGTGCGTTCTTTTCTCAATGCCCATCGTGCCTGGATGACTCGTCTCAGGAAAGGAAATGTAAATAAGGAGCATCTCAAGCAGGCCCCATGCAGCAAGGGAATAGTGCAAATTGCGCCACGACCAGTATTGCGCTGTGGCACCTGTTTCATGACCAGAGTCAGGCTTCATAAACACCGAGACAAATAACGATGCCCACCTCCAAAAAACGGGGCAAAGGCGAAGCCAAGAAGCGAAGCCTGACTCAGCTCTTAGTACCGATACTCAAATCATTTAAACAACTGTCCCTTACACCAAAGAATATTCCAATACCAGTGCCCCGCTCCTCCAATTTGTATATGTCGCCTATAACACCAGCACCAAGCGACATGCCTCCTGAACACCCAAACGTCTGAACGAATCGCCAGAATAAAAGACTCCGCAACGATGTCGACATTGCAACACCACAACTGCCGATGCATAAAAACGGCATCCCGCATAAATACATCAATCTGCGCCCATCTGCGGATGTCATACTCGGACCCAATACTAGACCACGACAAGACGACTTACAAAAAACAGAATACGCTGCCCAAAACAGCGTTCCGATGGCGGCAGCGACGATTGACAGACTGACGCCCAAGCTATGGAAGTCGTCAGAAGTTCAACGGGGGCTAGTGTTGTATCTGAGATTCATACGACACTCACCTTACAACAGCATGAGTTGAGTTGAGATCTTTGGCTATCTGAGGTATGGAGGGCACGAATGTCGCTGAAACGAACACTGGTCGAGACCATTTGTCAGTATCGAGTTTCTGTAGTGTTCGGAGACTGCTTACTCGGCAACAGACTCGCAAGAGAGACGACGAACACGATCCACCTCTTCTGATCTGGAGTGAACCGGTCATAAATCGTTTCGAGTGCGGCACCATCGCGAGTCGCCAGCAGGGGGCTTTCTTCCGAAGCCATCTCGCGAGCTTGTGCTCATACACCGCGGAGATAGCATTTATACGAAGCCGCATCGAATTCAAGGTACATCAGGCGTTATCATTCGGTCGGATCCCTCAATAACCTATGCGAATCCGAATACTATTAGATAGACCATAGACGAATGAAGATAATGAATATAGCAGCGCCAGAGTGGTATAAGTAAACCCTCAAGTAGCAAAACTTCGAATATGATGGAGCTGCAGCTTACGCATTGACAATCGAATTTCCATCTAAAATATCATTGACCGTATGCTAAGTTAGACGGGCGCGGATGCTCGCATGAGGCTCGGAGGTCCGGATATTCTACGAAGGCCTCCGATCTGGTTTACGACCTAGAACAACTAGAGGCCGGTTCTTCGTCACTGCAAGGCGATCCATTGCACCCATCCTAAATGTGGACGGAGCAGGGTAGGGCCTGAGGGTTTTTGGAGAATCAGAAATGGAACCTAAAGACCGACGACTTGGCTTGTTCGCTGATGGAACCGAGGGAGCCGGTTGAATAGGCCTGCTAGGGGAACGAACAGACTGATCCCGAGCGACCAACGCAGACGTTAAGTCCAACGCAATAGAACCCTTATCCGAGTGTAATTTTACGGACGGTGGCAGCGTCGGGAAAAACAGCTTCAAAGGCCGCTTCTGCCAATTGATAGATCTGTTCGGCTCTTGCTCTGGCTCATCGAAGTCGAAAAGTGTTGGGAGCTCGTCTTCATCAGCTGCGACCTGTCGCCAGTCTACTGTAGGTTCCTCGTTTGTGATGGCCAAGGGTACGTCGGCTATTGGTTTCCTGTCGAGTGCCCACACCGCATCCAGCTTTTTCGCCTGCGCTTGGATGCTCTCGAGACCTTCACGAAGGTGTTTTATGAGATCGGGGAGAGGCATGCGATAAGTCAGCAGAGAGGGCGACATGACATATGTCCAGTCTTAGACACGTCAGAAGAGAAGTGTAGGGAAGAGGCCCATAGACATACCTTGGAGAATGAGATGCTTGGTAGGCGCAGGGTTCGATACCAGTCCAAGGTTAGACGGGACGGCGGAAGATGCTAAGCTAGCAAGCTTCGACTGGCGCGCGGAGTGATTCTGTTTCTTCCTGGGCTTCCTAACAACATTGGATATCACGGATTCTTCAGACACACACAACCCCTCATTCCTTACTTCCACGATCTCCCTCGGCTCAGCATCTGCACCCCGGGAAACAATGAGCTCGAAACCAGCCCTGATGCGCATCGCAATCCGGTTGCGCACCACCGCCCTCTTATTCGTCTTCTTTTTTGAGATCATGAAGAAGATGCTCATATCCAGCCTCTTTTCCTTCCTATTCCTCGGTATCATCATAGAGCGCTCCTTCGGATCCTCCCATCGCTCGAACTCTGGGCGCAGAAGCACACCCTTAGGTACAGCGCGCAGCATGAATGCGAGGCAGGAGAAACGGGGGAAAGCGTGGGCTTTCAACCGGGTGGCGGGGTGCTTTGGTTCAACGGCGCGTGCGGGGTCGTACGAACCAGTACCGGGGAAGATGAGTGGAAGTGGGGAGCCTGGTGTTACATGTCGACGCTGTAGGGAAGACAATTGGAACGGTGTGAGGTGGCAGGGGAAAATATACACACATTGATTGATTGAATGCCTGGTGCTTTGGGAAGTCTGGAGAGGTCAAGACATTTGTGCATGTAGTTCCCGCTGTTCCACAATGCGAAACACTCTATGGAGAGGTCTTTTTCGAGCGAAATGCACCTGTCACGTGCTCCCAACATGAATTAAACGTCAAATCCATTTGAACTATGGTAGTATCTCTGCGGCCTTATCTATAACTTAGTAAGACTAAGTATGTGCTGTAGAGTATGTATATATACTCCTTTAACCAGCTATGGGAATGTAAGTTTCCATGTTCTATGCTCCCGACTCCTTGCTTTCTGCTTCAAGCGACCCCCACCGTAGTTTAACACGCAAGTATTGCGCGACCCAGGTCAGCGCAAGAAGCACAGGAACTTCTACTAGCGGCCCAATAGTCGCCGCCAACGCCTGATCTGACCCTACTCCATATACTGCGATTGCGACTGCAATTGCAAGCTCCTACGCAATCCATTACGGTTAGTACACTATAACCTGAAAAGATCCGGAGATACTCACGAAATTGTTGCTTCCCGCGGTAAATGCCTGCACCACTGCCATTTCATATGCGAAGTTTCTATCCGTAATTCCTTTGCGAACTTCTCGGCGAGCAAGATAGAAGACAAGCGCGAAGGCTGACGTCCACATGATGATGAAGTACAAGATCATTGGTACGAATACTCGGAAAACAGGTCCAAGATTATGCACGATGTGATGTCCTTGGTATGCAAACATGACTACGATGGTGTACAGGAGGCCGATGAAGGCGAGAGGGGAAAATCGCGGCACAAATTTTGTGTCAAAGAATTCCTTGGACTTCAATCGAATGACTGTGAAACGCGTGATGATACCAGCGAGGAGAGGGATCCCAAGGTACTGTGGAATTTTTAATACGGTGGTGTAATATAGATACTAATACAACTCACGATAAGAACAGATATCGCCACCGAACCATAGGCGAGATGGACACCTTGTTCGGTGTGTCCAATGACGTTGACAAACAAGACAGCATAAGGGGAGTAGAGTATGATTTGGAGCACCGAGTTTACAACGACTAGGATGGCACAGTATTCGCCATCCCCACCGGCCAACTGATTCCAGACCATGACCATGGCAATACAACGAGCGAGGCCGACAAGGATTACCCCTGTCCTGTACGTCGGGAGGTCGGGGAGGGTGGCCCATGCGACACCGAGCATGATTAGAGGGCCGATGATCCAATTTAAAAACATTGAAATTCCCATATGCAGCCACAGACGTTTGGACATCAATATTCGCGAAAGGGCCTCATATCTGACCTTGGTGAGAATAGGCCACATCATCACAATGAGCCCTATTGCAATCGCTTTAATATTGTTAGTAAAATTAATGACATGTTAAATATATATGGCTTACGAACTGAGACACTGTAGAATTTGACAGTGTCGAATGCTTGCTGCACGCCGGGTACGAACTCGCCAATAACTACCCCAATGACCATGCATACCAAAATGGCCGGCGTCAGGAGGCGGTCTAATATGCTGAGTTTCTGAAAAAGTGCTGTACAGCTGTCAAAAGGTATTCAAATAATATCTCGTTGAAATTACAGTACCTTGGGGTGCTGCTAGGTCATGATGGTCGTTCTTCTGGACTGATTCCTGGGTGCGGGGGTACGTGTGGTCTGATGAAGCATCGGATGAGGCCTGAGGGGGCGCATTTGATTTTATGACACTCTTTTCTTCGTTGTCCATGTTGGTGCAGGTAATGATCGATTATCATGATAGACTGACTGACTTTTGAGCTTTTGAATGCAAATCCGATTTTGAATATGGACTTTCTTCAATAACCCCTTATGGATTGAAAATCAATATCAAAACTATTTCTACTTAGTTTGTCAGCTGTTGCTTATTTTGTACTTGGTATATCCGAATGTAGCGGTGTCCCACACGGACCGGGATCTACCGGGATAAGTACTAAATATACTTTTTCTGCGCCAAAAATATCTGCCAATACCACAGCTACAGCTCGCGTGCTTACAGCAGTGTAAACTCCTTCCACCACGTCCATAGCTTCATCCACGATGGAAAATTCGGCTTCTGCAGCACTCGAGCCCCTGCTCTCATTTTTAACATTCTCATTGTCAACGTTGGAGTCTGGTTTTTATAAACTTCCAGGTTCAGCAGTCGTTGCACGATATGTCAAATCTTCCCACCAAAACGATCCTGGCAGAACAATTCTCGAGTTAATTCTCATTATATTCGCCATCCGTACACTCCTACAGTCCAGAACGCGCGCTGATAGGTCAGGCAAACATTTCATCAAGTTTTCCGAAAAGGTTGTGTAATTTTTATATTTTCAATCTGCCTAACCGATTTCCTTCTAGGAAATAGATGAATTAGTGGATGAGTGGACGCCAGAGCCTCTCGTGCAACCCCTCACCGAATGGGAACAAAAAGATCTTAGCTCAGTTCCCGTCATTGCCGGCCCCAATGGACCCAAACCGAAACTTTTCTCGACTGGCAAAACAGTGACCAACCTCGCCAGCTTCAACTTTGCCGGCCTGGCGGGCAACGAACAAGTCAAGGATCGCGCTGTCGACACCCTTCGGAAATATGGCCTAGGAAGCTGTGGTCCCCCCGGATTCTACGGAACCATCGGTGAATTCGGCTGGTAGCGACGTGCCTTCGGAGGCTGACTTCCAATATGAATTAGATGTCCATATAGATTTTGAACGCGACATCGCCGAATTCTTAGGCACAGAAGCTGCTATCCTCTACTCACAAGGCTTTTCAACCATTTCATCCGTCATTCCCGCATTTTGCAAGCGCGGAGATATCATCGTCGCTGACCGCTCCGTGAACTTTGCCATCCAAAAAGGCATTCAGATCTCCCGCTCAACCGTTCGCTGGTACGACCACAATGACCTCAAGAGTCTCGAGGACACCCTCATTAGCGTGGAGAAGGAGAGGAAGAAGCGCAAGGGTCCTCTCACGCGGAGATTTATCATCACTGAAGGTATCTTTGAGCGTGACGGCGAAATGGTGGACCTTCCCAAATTGGTTAGTTGCTTCATTCATCTTTTCAATGCCATCTCACTCAAATTTGGTTCGCAGATCGAGCTGAAACTGAAGTACAAGTACCGCATCATCCTAGATGAAAGCATCTCTTTCGGAACTATGGGCCGAACAGGAAGGGGTTTGACAGAACTGTACAATGTTCCGGTAAGTTGACTGCTCCTTCCATTGGCGATACTAGCTCACAGTAATACCCTCAGGCGTCGCAGATTGACATGCTCGTGGGTTCTGTTGCCAACGGTCTATGTTCCGCAGGTGGCTTCTGCGCTGGTTCTGCTATTGTAGTGGATCACCAAGTAAGTAAAAACCACTCGCATTTGTTTCGCACTCACGATCCGTTGAACAGCGTATTAACGGTACTTCCTTCGTCTTCTCGGCTTCCATGCCTGCTCTCCTCGCGACCTCTGGCTCCGAGGCAATAACTTACCTCCGGAACAACCCTTCGGTACTTCTTACCTTGCAAGATAACATCCGTGCCGTCCGTGCCGTGTTGGAGAAGACCGAGGGCATCACGCTACTAGGCCATCGCGCTAGCCCAATCATACATTTCTGTTTACGTACTCAGCAACAGTCGCTTTCTGTCACCCCGGCTACCTATGACTATGAGGCCGAGGAGCGCATCCTGCAGGACATCGTCGACGATGCCATTGCAAACGGCGTCTTGATCACGCGGGCAAAGCACTTACGTGGACAGGAGATGATTGAGTCCAGGCCCACTATACGCATCGCTGTCACTGCCGCACTAACGAAGAAAGAGGTGGAGAAGGCGGCGGGCGTTGTTAAAACGAGCGTGACTCGCATTTTGAGCAAGCGGAGATAGGCCAGTCTGTGACAGACCTACGTAGATGTATGTAAATATCTATAGATTTTATTCTTTAATTGCCTGCTTGCCATCGTGGATTTGATACCTCGATGGATATTTGACACGAGGGAATACCGTTACAGAACGAACAGAAAAAATACTGGTACAACTTGAGATGATGATGCGAGAGCTTATATATTAATCAGCAGGTTTCTTATCAGATAATGACAGATGATCCGTCCTCGACAAGCTTGACCGCTTCTTCCAAAGCATCATCAAGCTCAGTTAGCCATGCCCACTCCCAGTTCTTGGCCATCGCATCGCCGAGCTCGTGCAAAGGGACGTCCACTTGAAAGGTACATTGTTGACCAGTAAGCCTTGAGCGCAGAGCCACGTCAGAGGAGAATGGCCGCCTCAACTTATCGTAGATGGCGAGGGCCCGGGGTACCGTTTCGAGGGTGGTAGCTTTATGTCCGAGTACAGTTGCAAGAAGATAAGCGTCCTATCAAATCAAATCAGCGCGGGCCGTAAATTGCGAGTGTAGACCTGCACAGCTGACCTCGATACTCTGACCGGCACCAGAGCCTTGGAACGGCATCATTGCATGGGCGGCATCTCCCAGGAGAGCGACTCGCCCAAAGTTCGTGGAGGGCAATGTTTTTACGGTGTGCACAGCCCAAAGCGTGCCTCTTTCTACACACTGCGGAAATCTCAGTGAGGAGAATGATAGTAATGGCGATATGACTGACCTCGAGAATGCACTGTGCGTCCTCTTCTAAGTCTTTGAAAGGCTCAACGAATTGTTCGGCCGTGAGTTCGCTAACCCACCCATTGTTAGCCTTCCCTTTGAAAGACGGTCGGGAAGTTCCTCCATCGGCTTCATAGACTGTCTCGACGAGATCGCGTTGAAGCGTAAAACCTGCAAAGTTAATGTATTTCCCTAGAGCAATTGGGTATGCTAGGAAGTACTGCAATGCTTTGAGCACAATGTACATCGCAAATAAAAGGCGTCTCACAGCATCCTTTCCCATGTACTGTGAATAATGCGACACCACCGAGTCAATGCAATAACACGTAACTAGAATTAGGCTTACTTGGGTGTGCTCTCGCAAGATTCGGTGGTCAGGATAACGTGCGCGTAGCTTCTCTGCAGACACTAGTGTTCTGTATGCAGTGACACCGCTCCATACTGGTTTGATGCAAGAGAGTACGAACTCCTTTTCACCGGGCTCCACACTCTCAGCTAATTCGCGCAACATGCAGGACCGAACTGCGGATTTTATCCCATCAGCACCGATTAAAATATCACACATGGCAGTGGATCCATCTGTGAATGTTAGTGTAATTGGTGAATTCCTCGAACAGTCGGTGGGTTGGGTGTATGATTTTAAGCGCTTGGCATTGTGAGTCGTGCATGTCGATGGTAGATGGGAGAGAAGTACGCTATGGAAGTGGGCTCGATGAAAACGCATAAGATGTCCTGTTCTCCTGTCGTAATCAGGAACGGGTATATGTGAATGCAGAGGAAGATTTGACCTTTCGACCTCAGTTCGAACAGCTCGGTGCCAACAGGTTGGTCGCTTTTACGGGACTTAATAATTGGGACTAAAAAATTCTTCAGTCAATTCGAACTCTACGTTGAATAAGTCGTCGCTGACCAAATTCTTCTGTCCATCCAGAACTGCTGTGCTGAAGCAGATGCTGCTCAACGTCAGCCCCTAGTTTTCGTAGGACCTGGGTAATCGTGTCTGGCGCAAGTATATGCATTGGTCTCATAAATCTTTACCTTGAATGCCCTTGTGAACATTCCAACGCCAGCACCTATCTCATGAAAGCTCTGAGCAGCTTCGTACACGTCGATAATAATATCAGGGTACTGGGACAAAGCAACGGCGAAGGTTAAACCGCCTACCCCTCCTCCACTATGACAGAATTGCAATGAGCATGACGGTTAATACGCCGAAGATGCCTCACCAGATAGCAACCCTGAATCTGGGGGAATGCATTGTATCTCAAGCTGGAGGACTGCGGACCTGCGGTGTCAGTTGGGCGGCTCTCACTCGTTGTGACTAATTCCGAATTCGGGAGCAGTCAAGACATCCCTGTAGATCCGAAGTTGATGCCCCAATTCACACTCGCATGGAAACATTCAGTCATGATAATCAGGGAAAGAATGATTACTCTCTTGAGGAGTCCGATTAAATCGCGGAATCGTGCCAGGCTGCACTGAAACATGACTGGCATTTTTGACAATGACGAAAATGCATTGTATGATAAATGGTGCCGTACTACATAAGTAGTACACTACTAGCACTAGTGCTGTTGGAGTACTGTCACTGCTATATGGGAGGTGCGCGGAGATGAAAGGCAACACGAACCGAACACAATCTTGATTGGGAAAAAAGATCAGGGATTAATTAAGCCAGTCAAGCGCCGACTAGCTCACCATTGGCCACTCGGGCCTGTCACACTGGAGGAAAACACGTTGCAGGTCTCTATTATAAGTATCACCTTTATGTTAAAGGCTGAATCGGATGCAAGTGGAAACAATCAGCGTACATGAATTGAGAGGGTCTGGTCTTGCCAGTGGCAGGAGTGGGTGATGATTGAGCGTCCTTGGCCGCTTTGAGACACTTTCACCACTGGTGGTGGGGTCCAAGTTGTGAAGAGCCGGGTTGTATACTGTGTCATATTTATGACCACAGATCAAAGGCCTTCAATAATACTAGTCTCCCGTAGGCAGACCCTAATAGAATGAAAAGATAGTCGTTTCTTCCGAGTCTGTACTAGGTCGTAATATGTACTTTACGATACAAATGACCCCAATGCTCTGATTACAATAATTATGCACTTGATTACGTTATGTCGTAGTAATGGTAGTGTTATTGACCCTTTATCCTTGGTCACGGTTGAACGGCCCAGAGAGTCACCAATCTCCACTGTACTGAAAGTACTATTCAATAGCCCATGCACGAAAGGTGACTAGACCATGCGTCCAAGGTTCATTTAATATCTTCAGTGCTACGCGTTTTGCACGGTGGAGGGTAGTAGTGGCACCAGTACTCACCACTGGCAATTTGTCTTCAGAGCCTGAAGCGCATCGGACTTTTCTCAGGAAGATATTCGTCATGGGATTGTATACGTGCTTTTGATAGAACAAATAATTATATCTGCTTCTCCTTGGTATGTGCGAGCCTTGCCTCTGTTGTACTTCTCCTAGACGGCAAATAATACTTGTTGACTCTCCATCTCCATATCCCACGCGAAGTTCGAATGCGGGAGGAGTGCCCATGGTTGGTGAGTGGTTGCCTTGCTAGATATAGTATTCGACGTCTCAAGAACATGTATCCATGATTTTCATAGCATGGCTCCATGTGGATCCCCCACCACAACATAAAAACATAGTTCTTTGCGCGAGAACGCGGCATTGCACCTCTCTTATGCGCACCAGAAACCTATATCGATAGGGAAGTTATATGTCACATGTGATAGAGATTAATTATGTAGTACAGGATAACTGAGGAACAGGAACAATTCACGTCTTCTAATATATGAACTTGGTGTTCAAATGTGTCCTTTTACTGGCTTGACTCTCTGGGCGATACACATGGTGTGTTTCATATCACTTCTTTACAACCATATTGATGGCATCTTACTTTGGACATATGGCCTCACTATTACTTAGCTATGCCTTTCGGATCATGATCAATCAATGAGAGCCAGATTATTTATGCACCTGGAGAAGATACCTCTGGGAAAGGAGCGACCTGCAAGATACTGCCCTACCGACCATAGCGCGAGTGCCATCATATTCGAACCTAGAAACAGTCACTTTCCGTCACCGCACCCACACATGAAGGCTGAGAGTGCACGACATTGCCGATGATGGCATGACACAAAAAAATACTGCTATCGAATTTTCCACTGGAACAACTTGACATGATAAAATAAATAATGAAAAAGCCTCATGTACACAGTAATCTCCCGCTTTCGTATCATATGACGTTAAATGACCTGTCCTCGACAAGCCTGACAGCTTCTTCTAAATCATCGTCTAGCTCGGTCAGCCACGCCCACTCCCAGTTCTTGGTCATCGTATCGCCGACCTTGTGCAAGGGGATGTTCGTTTGTAGCGCACATATCTGGCCGTTAAGCCTAGAGCGCAGAGCCACATCAGTAGAGAATGGTCGTCTCAGCTTGTCGTAGATGGCGAGAGCCCGAGGTATCGTTTCTAGTGTGGTGGATTTGTGTCCAAGAACAGTCGCGAGGAGGTAAGCATCCTATCAAATCAAATCAGCACGGGCCGTAAATTGCGAGTGTAGACCTGCACAGCTGACCTCAATACTCTGACCGGCACCAGCACCTTGGAACGGCATCATTGCATGGGCAGCATCTCCCAGGAGTGCGACTCGCCCGAAGTTAGTGGCAGGTAATGTTTTTACGGTGTGCACAGCCCAAAGCGTGCCTCCTTCTACACACTGCAGAGATCTGTAAGGAACAGTGACCCGGACACCAATGGCGATACGACTGACCTTGAGAATAGACTGTGCATCCCCTTCAAAGCCTCTGAAAGGCCGGATGAGTTGTTCAGCGGTAAGTTCGCCAACCCACTCGTTGTTAGCCTTCCCTTTGAAAGATGGTCGGAAATTTCCTGCATCGGCTTCATAGGCAGTGCCGATGAGATCAGGTTGAAGCGTAAAACCCGCAAAGTTGACGTATTGCCCGTGAGAAATAGGGTACACAAGGAAGAACTGCAACGCGTTAGTCCCAGTACAGTGGAACGTTGTAGATAAAGAATCTCACAGCATCCTTTCCCAAGTACTGTAAACAAAGGCGATGTCAAGTTAATAAAATCACGTATTACTGCAACAAGACATACTTGTACGGGTTCCAGTAAGGCACGGTGGCCAGGACAACGTGCACGCAGTTTATCTGCGCGTATTAGTGTCCGGTATGCAGTGACACCACTCCATACCGGGTTGATGCAAGAGAGGACAGACTGCTTTGCATGGGAATTGACAACCCCAGCCAATTCGCGTAACATGAAGCCCCGGACTGCAGATTTTATCCCGTCAGCACCGATTAAGATATCGCATGTCGCAGTCGATCCGTCTGTGAATGTTAGGGTAATTGGTGAGGTTTTTGAGCAGGGCTGGATGTATGATTTTAGTCGCTTGGAATTGTGTGTCGTGCAGGATGGTGGTAGATGTGAGAGAAATACGCCATGAAAGTGGGCTCGATGAAAACGCATAAGTTCGCCTGTTTTACCAGCCGTGATTAGTTGCATGCAGCCAATGCAGTGGAAGGCTGACCTTTTGTCATTAGCGTAAACAGTTCAGTACCAATGACTTGATCGCTTTTACGGTACTTGATAGAGGGGACTAAAATTCTGCTCTTAGAAATTTAACATGCGTCGTATATGGCTGTTACACACCAAATTCTTCCGTCCACCCAGAACTGCTGTAGCGAAGTAGTTGCTGCTCGAAGTCAGGTCCTAACTTTTGTAGAACCTGGATAATTGTGTCTAGCAGAAGGATATGTGCTGGTTGCAGAGACGTGTACCTTGAATGACCTGGGCCAGATACCAACACCGGCACCGACTTCACGAAAGCTCTGAGCAGCTTCATACACATCGACAATAATGTCCGGATATCGGGATAAAGAAACAGCCAAGGTTAAACCGCCTACCCCTCCTCCACTAGATCAAAATTGCGATGAACACAACTGCTCAGTAAGCTGAAGATGCCTCACCATATAGCGACTCTGAATCTGGGTGAAGGCATTGTAAGTAAATTTGTAACTGGAGGGCTGTAGATGTGACGTGTCGATTAAGTCGCCAGTGGTTTATTATATATACAGCTGGCTAATTTCTGAATAGGAATTCGGGTAACGTCGAGACATACCTGATCAGTAATAACCCGAGCGGATACAACCTTGAATGGGGCACGTGGAAACGAGCATCATGTCAGGGAAAGGAATTATGCTCTGTTGAGGATGTCCGATGGAATCGTGCCACCGGTGTGAAGCCCCATGCCGATGAAATCGTGCAAATGATACACTGAACGAAAACTTCGACGCCGCTCGGTAACATTACCCAACGATCCTGAAAACGATCGCATGTTACCCTGCAACATAATCTGCATAAATTCTTGACCAAAGTTCATCGCATGATTGTAGAGGATGCCGTACTATTACACCAGACTACACCGTTGGGTATAGCGCTGGACAGCGAGGCACGCGGAAAAAGAAGCACAGCGAACCGAAGACTATCCTAATCGGGAAAGAGTAAATTAAGAGAGATCGTTGAAGCCAAGAACTTTGTCACAGCAAACTTCAAGTTGCGGCAAACTACGTTGCAGATAATTACAGACTGATTCACACATTCTGCAGCACGCCAAGTGTAGAAAGGCTGAATCGGAAGCCGACGGAAGGCTTGTCGTGTAGAAAAAATTGCAGCTATGTCATTCACGTACGTGATCGGTGCGTTACAAAGATCCTCATGAAGGAAGAACAAGTTCATGGATTTTTACAGAACACATGGAGGAGGATGAAACGACACCAAATTCGCTCCCACCCTGGGTCGAGCTTGAATATGTGGCACGTGAGCTTATCAGCACGATTTGCTTGAGGACTAACAGGTGGTCTAGCACATGATTAAATTGGCGGGCAATAATGGTCGAGTTGAATTTACGCATCTGTCGCAAAATTCTTGTTTATCTCTTGATGCCCGGCTGTCTTCCCTTAACGAGTCTGACGCATCGTACCAAGTCCATACTCAATCAGTGTTGGAGCTACTGGAGCGAAAAAATATTCCGATTACAAGGGTGTGCCTTCTTGACCCGAAAGCCGAAACAGTGCTCGCTCCGGAAGATTGCAACGCTTTTGACTTTTTCTTGTTTGGGGTGAGATCGATGTCCGCTGAAACGTCAGACCTACTGATCAAGCTTCATTGCAAGGGTATACTAGGTCAGCGCATCCCCCCTAGTACTAGTTAGATTATTCTGGACATCGTACGTCAGGTGATGATCCTCCTCGTGATCGAACATCGGAACTCCGTCAGCTTTGTTTTCCTTCGCGTCACCTGGGTTCAGTGCAGATGACAACAGATACCGCTCTTGGAGTAACGAAGCGGGTGGTAGACGATAAAGGTGATTCTTTACACTTTTTCGCATCCGACAGAATCGTTTTCAACATATTTATAGTGCAACTAGATGCGATACCATACACTGTATGTCGCAATAACATTCACGGCATAAAGAATCGTTGATAGCGTCCCTCCTTTAGGACTTTCCAACTATCACGTTCAACGCAAAAGAAAGCGTCGAGATGCCCTTTCGTTAGTGAAACCACCGAGTTGTATTACGTTAGGACTAACCCCTTCTTCCACCCGCGGCCATCGTGGAATCGCAATAGGGTATATTGCGGACGACCGCAACGAACCCATTTTACCCCCTGGAATGCGGGAACTTTTGCACGAGGATCTTAACAAAAGTTTTGACTTCTGAAATTACAAGATATCACACACCAATTGCCGCTCCGCGTGGTTACATGTGTTAGTCCTAATATTATCCTTATTCTAACGGGCTTTACGCCCCCATTTCGTGTTTTCGGCATGACTGAAGCAAATTTCAGGTTACACATAGAAAAAATAGTACCGTTAAATCCACACAACTGGCGCAGAAAGAGTGACACATCAAAGGGTTGTGGATTGCCAGACTAACGAAGGATATTTCATGATAGGGAAGCAAGTAAAAGGACAAGTCGCAGAACCAAACCTTCATCTGCATCACACGATAACAAAATCGAAGCGTTTGCCGACGGTGTGCGATAAACATAATGGTTTGAGCTAGCTTCACCCATGAACTTCAGATGTATGATAAAAAGGACTTGAAAGAGGTCGCGAGTCAGTAAGTGTGGCTATTGGACTCTTGGACAAGCGACAACACAGAACGCAACATATTGCGGCCGGGGGGGAACAACGAAGGAGACAAATGGTCCTCGACTGATGCTGAAGCCTACATATCGCCCTCAAGACATTAATAGGGTGCGCTGAGCGCTCCTATGAAATTTTGCAGGCAGAAGATGCGCGTGGCCCGGTGCGGTGATAAATGGCGAACAGGAACTCATCAGGACAGTCTTCGTGGCCTGAATCATGATTCAAGGGATTGTTGACAATGGGTGGCTGTCGAACTCGAGGTCACCCTTTCGCCTGTCAAGTTGAACATTGGCAACTCATGGCAGTATCCATAACCAAGTCAAAGCACTCACAAGCCTTGCGGCTGTCGTGCGGCAAATAGTATTTGCAGCCGGCGATTGGCCGGCGATGATATTTCCAAAAAACCCAGTGTGTAATAAAAAGTAGGCAGAGTCTGGCAGACCGTAGTGAATAGAGTTAGTCGTTCCTTCTTTGCTAAGTAGCTGAAATACCCAAGATGTAACTGTAAAAAGAGCAGAGCGATTGGTTGAAGTCGAACAAAGTCGAACATTACATCGCTCGCGTTGCTAAACCAATTCATAGTGCTGCAAAAGTTTCTCGCTGCTGAATGTAGTCTAATGTGCCAGCCTGTCAGGCCACTGCAATTCTCATCATGCTCGTCTCACGAGCTCCCCCACTCCGCCTGGACAGGGCCGAGAGAAAGATCATTTCCAGGGGGATCGATGCGCAAGCAGATCCTAGCAAGGTAGAAACTGAGTTCCTCGACTCGAAAGAAGCATTTTGGAAGTGAAGTAAACTGTCAACATGAACATGGCCATGATGAATCAGTCGTCGACGCCATTCCTCGTTCTTTGCCATGACAAATATGAGTTGAAACTCGAGAGCAATAAAGGTACCTATCCATGAGACTGCCGTAGATTGATTGGTTACAAGTTGGACGTGCGGTAGCCAAAAGAGCCCGAGACAACAGACCCAGTAACGCTGCGTCAACACCCGGTGGCATCGTATCATCTGTGATCGAACCCAGTTCTTTTCGAGTGCCAGAAATGGCTCTAAGCGCGGAAAGCCGGACTCGGGCAGGTCTGTTGGGGCCCATATCCGTACAACGGATAAGCGCCTTAACGTAGGAAGGTCGCTTGGCAAAATCCTAGTCAGTGCATAGCGCTCAATTCCAGCCGAGTATCATCTTCTGCTTCAGCATCTACTTCGTCCTCCAGGTAGTCGACCAGCCAGTCAAATTCTTCGCAGTGGGAGGGTGCGGCTGTCATTGTGACGCCATGGCAGATAATCGTACCATATCAGTGTCAGAAGTGAAAGACGACAGTTCGGTCAGGGACGACCATTGTTCTCAGAGCGGTGCCTACACGAGCCTTATGCTTCAGTTTATCGACCAGTCTCCAGCCATCTTGAACTGATCACAACCGAGAAGGTCAGCTATGAATACATCCTGAATGAAGGCATTTTGGCACATATGGTCTGTAAGTCTATAAAGGAGATAAGCGCTCATGTCTGCCTGGCCTACCACTTACTCGTTCGGTATCTAGACGTGTGGTGCAGGGCCGCAGTGACAGGATTTGCGTATTTTGGGCTGCGCCAGTTGACATTGTGAAAGTTGAAAAAACATGTGCCTTTGGCGCCAAAATTTTCAGCGACGCATACTACATGTTCCATGTCCAGATGTCGCGCAAGTCTGTCTTATCCGTGGCCAGTGGGCACAGCTCTGTCTGTAAGGGAGGCGTTGCGTGAGGTCTATGCGGTCGGTCGTCTATCGCTCACCACGTGATGACAACACCCAATCGACGCGAGTCGGGGCGCAACGTTCAAATTCCCTTTCTTCTACCTTGTATGACGTGGCGGCTTCTTGACTCGAGTATCGCGGCATTAGACCTATATATGCACGCTTACCATCCCGGATTTGTGCTATCCCAGCAACTGCAAGCAAAGTCATGGACGATTGCCCAACTCAGCTCGGTGATCACTTTGGGGCAGCGAATGGGTTAGTTTCCAGGTTGTATGACAACATCTCTAGGTCTGATTCAGTGGTTACCTTAAGGCCCGATTCCCAGCAGCATGTCTCGGAGTTCCATGACGTTCCAGAAACACTGAAGCAAATGCTGCTGGATTGCATTGAAGAGGAGCGTAGAATGAGAAGTATCGACAGGTTTCTAAACTTCCTCTTACTCGGTGTTAGTTCTTAGATCTTCCTTCTGGAACCCAACTGAATCTTAGCATGCAGGCAGGTGCTACCGTATATATAAACCATTTTGCCACCATGCAGTCCACCTCCCTATACCCCAGCCGTACAACGCTTGTAGCTGGGCTCAATGAAGTCTTTCACACCGTCAGCAATGGCACGTTCACCAGCGGAGCATTTCTTACGGTCTTCGGAGCGCCTTCATTCATTTCTTGGGCACTACAAAGCATAATGGACGAGTGTATCGTCATCCCCCATCTCATTGTTGTTGCTGCCATGTTCGGGAAGTGGGTTCTAGGCCACTTCAGCCCAAGTACAGGAGAAAATAGGGATGCGCAGATGAGACGGCGACCATTGCACAACTGGCCTAAACATGTACGGGCTCGGGTCTTGTTATCGTTAGATGCGTTGCTTGTTATATTCGTTCCATCTCAAGGCCTCTGACTCATATGTTGGCTCACAGCACAGCACTCGCTCATGGGAGGTTGCATCATTTTCATATTATGTATTTTTTATCGGTCAATGGGTCTGTGCTATCAGAACCTTATGGCGTCCCACTTATGATTATGCAATAGCCCATCATTGAAATATTGACCTTCCCCTTTCATGGGCAGAATGTCTTTACGAAGGAACGGCTGCCTCCCATTTATTTGGTGTCTCCTTAGAATGTGGCTATGCCAGCCATGAAGGCATCACTGTTTACCTCACTATTAGGACCCGCAAGCTGTCGTGACAGTACGCCACTGACCTACGCTACCCGTGTATGCGAGTAGTACCAGGTACAACACGATGGCACACATGTAACTCACTAATGGAGAGTAACCAGTGTTCCAGACTTGCTAGATCATACGCAAGAATGCTAATCAGTTGAACAGCAGATTCTGGAGACAGGAGGAACTAGTGTCTTCTTTCTATCAGGGGAGACTACCACGTTACACACAATAAGCGCCGACCAATTTGGTACGCCGCTAGCTCCGATTCCTTTTCTTTTCAGTATGAATCACATTCAAGATGGCAATGGACATACCAACTTGCCAAAACATTCACCCTACGTCTTGATTGATGAAGCTCAGGAATAATAGGCATATAAAGGCAGAAACACGATTGTATGACTCACTATCGTGGGGGTCTCAGCTAACCGCCAGTACCTGTCACTCACTATATGCCTAACAGTGCAATCGTTACCCCAGGGTCCCACAAGTATTACGTGCCTCTGGGATATGAATTAGTGAATATATCACTCTTAGCGGTGCGATGTGATTTGAACTGTAGTTCGACCGTCGCGTTCACGATACGTCGCACATCATACCCTCACTGTAAATACCCCTTCTCAAATACAAGAGTAGTGGCAAGCTATAAAAGCTCGTAACATTACCCCAGACTTATCAGTACTCCAGGCTCCCCTTTGCAGATCCATCATCACGCACAAATATGCATTTCTCTATCTTTGCCATTGTTGTTACTTTGTGTCTGTCAGTGCCTATTATAACGAAGGCCATCCTTGCACTCAGCAATCAGATTACTGCGTTATTAGCGGTTTTGAATGTGACCTTCAGGTGAGTATGAGGAGTGTCCTTTGCATCTAGGAACTCACTGTTTGCTTATGGTGATATCGATAGAGTGGAAAGTGTATTCTGCCCTGACCTCCAAATAATTAGCACTGGAAGCCCGACTTCTGAGCAGCACGCCACGGCAGTAAGTCGTATGTGTCTTGCTGTATTAGTGCTGCATTTGACGATGCAACATTTAGTTCGTTGCGGAGTCGACCACTATGGTGATCACGGTGGCCATCCATGCATAGCGCTCGTAGGTGTGCACAATGTAACATGTTGTATGATATAGGTAAATGAAGATATGCGTGCTTTTTCTGTTCTTGGTGTAAGTTTTTCAACTTGAACATAAAGAGCCTCGTAGGCTTGAAGATAATATGTACGTCAGTGATGATGCTTCTTCTCAGTGCTCACCGCAAGCATGCATTTTTCATCCCTAGCCCACACCTATCGCTGTATCATGCGCAAATCCTCAAACCATTAAACAGCGGATTGCGAAGCCTGGAATTTGCACACATTAAGCCAGTGTTTGTTGTGTGGTGTCTGCGTTAGTATATCGTAGCGGCGCGGGGGCGCCCGTCCCCGACTCTCCTTTTTCTGACGCATTTTCATTTCGGTCTTCCTATCAAACTCGGATTGATTGACACCACAAGTTTGGTACATGTACTAATTTTTTTTTGATACAAGTACAATCACTTGGGGACATGACGAGTCGGTGAATTCTGGTACTGAAGACGTAAACAAGCAGCACATACGGAGCCAGCACTCCAGCGAGTTCCATGAAAATAATTTGTCATACAACGGTAAGCTAGGTCGGTGCTAATTTTTGTTGGCCAATCTGAAACGATCTGCTGAGTATGTAAGATTTGCTCTGTGCGAGCCGCAAGTCGCCGTTCGAGAGAAAGTTGACGTTCTGCTTGACAAGTGGATGGTCCTTGCAAGAAAGGCTGAATAACTTCAGGTGAGAATATGTGCGAGCACCTTTACTATCAAATCCAAGCGATCGCCATCTTCTACGTCGATATAAGGAACCACTGAAAGAATCTCTGCAAATAATGCGTGTTCATTAAGCATCGACAGATGAGACATGTGGTCGTGTACAAATCGAAAGAGTGCGCGCGCATATCGTATTTTCGCTCGCCCAGTCACAACGCCCGCACTACTGTTGGAATTATTGCATCACAGATAAAATTCGAGGGCAGACAGGTACCTTGAAACACGACCCTCACTTGGCGTTGACGCTGCTGTCAAAACTCATTATACCGATGTCGCGCACTTATGTAGATACCATTCTTTTCATTCCATGGTCATATTTTCGTACCTAGGTTGATTTTACTATAAATACTGCTAATGTAGAAGGACGAGTCTTCACCGAACTACTAGGATGTATCTTCTCTACTACAGAACGAAGACAACTGCTCTGCAATCTGTCAAGTTTGGAGACTACTACGTGATCTTCTGCATCGGCAATTAACCACGGAGCGAATTCAGAGTTGCAACTTGAACCACCAGCAGAAGCGACCAGCTGAGGAGCCCGAATGCGACTCATGACATCAACGCCGTAAATCTTATCAAAGTAAAGATTTGCAACTACACAACGACCGAGACTAAGGGACTCACAATCACATATGCAATCCACTTGAGAGAAAAAGTCAACATCAGCCATGGAAGATAAGTGTACGATATCGCTTTTGATACAAGAACGCTACGTACGCGTTCACCTTTTTATGTGGCACAACGACCGAACGTGAGTACAATACTAACTTCAATCTTTCTGAAATCAGAACAGATAGCGCAGAAATAAAATGATCATCCGAGAAAAAGAATCACAATGGATCACTAGCATGTACGGCACTAAAGGAAGAAGACATCATGTTTTACGTCACGAAGTGTTTAACGCCGTGAGCGACGACTTGATGCAGTATTTGGAGGTCGTACGGCGCACGATGCACGAAGGAAAGCAGAGGATGAAAACAGAGAGAGCATGACTGGGATAAGCACACCTGAACTTGCTTAGACTTTAAATATGATATGGTTGCCTGGTAGGTGTCGTGCGGGATATTATAGGTATTCGAAAGCGGCTGCAAATACAGGGAAACCGATGCAAAACAGCTCGAAACAGGTGTAGTATAACACGAAAACATGTTCAAAGCAGAAAGACATGCAAAGCAGAGCAGAAGAGAGTGGGGTGGGAAGCAGAGCAGAGAGTAGAGTAGAAACACATCGAGTGCGTAAAATGTCGGGATGGGGATGGCGTTGTACAATCTAGTAGACCTGGGTCTCGTTAACACTTTTGTTCCATGAATTCTCAGAAACCTGTAGATGCTTGGTTAGTACTGTAGTAGGCAACAGACTCGAGAGAACACATTGTACCAAATTCTTGGCCTCCTCCTTATATTTCTGGAAATCAAGCAAGTATGAACATTACAAGTTATGAGTGCTCCAGCTCAGAACGAATGATTTACCTCACGCTGATCTGATATCGGCACGGTATGGAAGTACTCGGAAAACTCGTTTGTCGTGCCACCAGGCTTGGTCCGCTTAAGCCAACGTAACGCACACAAGTTTCTATTGTAAATGAAGAAGTTCATCATGTTATAAGTGAGCGCAAAAAAATGGACTTACTTCAGTAGGTCAAGTGGAAGTGGGGAGTTGGCATTTCTGAACTGGAAGCAGGCTCCTTCGAGCTGCTGACACAGTGTGCACAAGTGTTTCCACACGAGGAACCTCCGGTTCAGGATTCTCCTCTTCATCAGACTCGGACTCGATCTCGATCACCTCGCCTACTCTCGCTGCCAGCTCCTGTTTCACTGCAGCAACAATGAGTGAGGTTTGGGCGCGAGGATGTGCAAGCTGTTGGGTGTGCGGAGGTTGCTGGGACATTTTTGACCTTGGGTTTTTTGGCTGTCTCTGATAGGGTGCAGGGGGGCTTGTCTCGAGGTTTTCGTTTCTCGGTAGTCATTGTAGAGTGAGGTGGGCTTTCACGACGTTAACTCTCTAAATATGCACACTAAAATTATGATGCCGACCCGAACAAGACCGACCCAACCAGCCAAAAGTGCTATCTCATAATGCAATGGTAATGGCCACCCAGGTCTATGCACTATGCACTATGCATTATGATTCAATTTCTCACTGTCCCACAGCGGGACCTCGCGTTCGAAACTCCATACAT
>KV448357.1:0-40316 GCA_001658105.1 Rhizopogon vinicolor AM-OR11-026 | reverse complement strand
ACGAGTCGTGTCAGTCCGAGCCGTTACACAACCCCCTTGTTCACGTTCTGAATCATAGCTTGACCATGCAGCTCCTTAAATTCTGGTTCTCCATGTTGACTTTGGTGGTGTGCGCGCTCGCCGCTGAGCCTCCGAAGGAACTGGACATCGCAGTCACCTTCTTGCCTGATGCCTGCCCCGTAACGGCTAAGACTGGAGACGCCATCAAGGTTCACTACGTGAGTTTTGGGTGATGGTCTTTCTGTGGTGCCTAAATTCACGTCTGTTATGAAATGCAGACTGGGAGGCTGTTCTCCGACGGTAGCAAGTTTGATTCAAGGTCAGTGTTAAATGTTAAATACTTTTTTCGTTTGTGATTGACTGAATTCATTTGTATAGTTTCGACCGAGGTCAGCCGTTGCCTATCAAACGTGAGGAATCCGATTCGTATCTCAGAGAGTCGTGCTGATTATTTGTCTGTCCAGTCGGTGTGGGTCAGGTCATCAAAGGGTGGGACGACGGTCTCCAAGGCATGTGTCTCAACGAGAAGCGTACTTTGACGATCCCTTCAGACATGGCCTACGGTTGGTCTATTCCAGCAGTCTATGATGCATGTACTTATTGTCAACCATGGTATAGGTACGCGTGGTTTTGGGAAGGTTATTCCCGCAAACTCTGCCTTGGTCTTCGACGTGGAGCTCGTTGGCCTGGAGAAAGCTGAAGGTTCTCGCGACGAACTGTAGAAGGGCTAATAGATACGCGATGACGAGTACTAGCATTCATTGTACCCAGCGCTATATACAAATATATCAGAAGATTTTGTGATGCATGAAGCCTTCACTTGGGCTGCACTTGTGGGCCCGGCTTGAGCTTATCCTTGACAAGCTCACTGAATTCTTCCCTGAGAATAGCCTCTCGTCTTTGCCTCTCATCTTTCTGCAACTTCAATATACCCCTCTTCTCCTCTGCGCTAATGACTTGGTTTTCCTTTCTCATACGCACTGCGTTCATGCGCTTGTGTCGACTGCCACTCATCACGTAGCCAACCGACTCGAACTGAGCGATTTCGTCCGAGGTTAAACCGATCTCACCACGTCGTGGAATACGTGAGTCCGTGTCGTCCTGCAAGAAGGCGGCCATGGCACTACCTTCACCACGAAGCAGAGCACTACCATAAGCACGTTCATCGAACTTCTTCGCAATGACCTTGTACAGCGGTTGGGGTCCGACATCCTCGTCAGAGTCTTCGTCTGCCACCTGTTCACCGTGTGATGGGATAGTAGTCGGTGGTTTCATAGAGCCAACGTTCTGACCGGCCGAAGATGAAGAGGCAAAGGGTGCAGCTGCGGGTTTCTCCACCCATTCTTCCTCCTCGGATGCACGAGTGGGCGATGGAGTACGACTAGGACTTGGGCTGCGAGGATAGCTCTTGCTCTTGCTTCGCCTGCGTCTCTCGCTGTCCTCGTCCTCATCCTCACCATTGTAGCTCCGATGCCGGCTAGATGGTCTACTCTTCTTTTCCTTCTTCTCCTTCCGTTCAGACCTTTCCTTGTCTTTCCGCGCACGCTTCCGTTGCTTGCGCTCCTTCCGCCTACGCTCTTCATCGCTATCAGCGGAGTCTGTGGGCGTTTCTGACCGATCACGCTTAGATTTTCTGCGCGATTTTGAGTCTCGGGAAGGTGAACTGATAATAAGTTAAGTACGCCAAAACGTCACTCGATGAAACGAGGGACGCACAATGTCCTTACTGGAGCCTTAGGCGAAGGAGGCCATATACTTAGCGTTGAAGCTTCTCTTTGTGCTCGACGACTGAATGACAGTCAGTATGTCGTCCACTAATTTCGATACTTGCAAACGTACCCTTCCAGATACTCACTCCCGCCACCATACGACGCACCAGCATGCGGTGGTCTATCCCTCCCTTGTCGGTTGGGGTACATATTCTCCTCATTCCGCCATGGGGCCTCAGCGGACGGAGGAGTTGCAGGACGCTTGTAGTCCGAGTACTCAGGACTTCCCCGACGCCGCTCTCTGCTTCGGTCTCTGTCTCTGTCCCGATCTCGTCTGTCGTCCCGTCCTCTGTCAGCACTGCGATCACGTTCCCTTTTGTCGTCGCCCCTCCTTCTATTCTCTTCTACGTCCCTACCCCTCTGCCTATTATCGTCCTTTCTTCTGTCTCTGCTACGGTCCCGTTCTCGGTGTCTGCCATTGTCTATTATTCGTTCACCGTGTCGTGGTTGGCTGCGTGCTCGTGGAGAAGGGGAGCGTACACGTCGGCGGTTAGTGTATGTGTCCTTTGGGTCTTGTGGGACCAAACCCATGCGTGAAGGATGTACAGTAGCCATGTTATGCGGCGAGAGTTAAGGAGCACCCTTATAAGCGCCGAACTCAAGAGAGAAGAAAAGCGTGGGAATCAATGCCCTTCTTCGCTAATATAGGGAGTCAGTCACGTGTACGGGATCTGAACATTCAATGGCAAATCCGATGGACAACCAATATATTGCACACCATGCATGGAACAGCACGCTTATTGTTAACATCCAATCCAGGCGAGCGGAATTCTACACGCAAGCAATTCTGGACACACTTATTGGCACAGTGTGGTGATAAATCGCGATACGAGTCAAAAGACGATCTATTCGACGCTATTAGTTATCGTGCACAGCCTACAGGTACTTAACGGACAGGTTATTTTCGCATAGTATAAGTACTAATGTTTTAGATCAAGTAAAAGTAGTCCTTGGTACAAACCAATTACTGAGCAAAAGCTCCGATTAGCGCTCGCATCTTATCCGATGCAAGTTCCGATTCCAACACACAGGACGTACTGAATGCTGCAGCATGCTATGATGTACCCCTGCATCTTCTGAATCTATCGGCCCATCAGTACTTAACCGCAGTAGATGTGTGGTTGGAAATGCGACTCGAGGATTGTCCATGTCCATATCTTCGCCCTTGCTTTGTCCTTATCAAAAGCGCGCTTCAGGCAAACCCCGGTTACTTGCCTAAAGCTTCGTACTTATGACACTGGAACATTTCATACAAGCTTTGGATAAACAAGGCGGAGTCTTAAATCATATCTATACACAATGCAGAATCCTAGCTATTGGTGGCCACAGATACTGTGGCTTTGATATGATCCACAGAGTGGGAGATAGGCAGATAAATTGGAAAGAGGACGGGATGTGTACGTTTTCTGGTTCCTCCCCATCTCTACTTGCCTATCCTGATTCCTGACGTATATCTCTAGTATCCTCCATCTGTATCCCTAGCGGACAGGCTTTCTATTTATTATATCTGCACACACCGTCTTTTGTAAGTGAGAAGCGGTCCCAGCCTCGCTCTTGCTACCTATGCTGTATCACTGACCCTTCTCGTTGCATTTCAGCTCTTCCCGCATCACCATCATGAACTCCTTTGCTTCCCCGAAGGTGTCCTCCCGCCCAGTGCTCAAAATCTCTATTCCGAGATTCAAAAACACGACTTCGTCGCGCTCCATCGCAGTGGTACTTCGTCCATGGAGCTCATCCTCGTTTTCTTGGCGACGATTGCTTCTCCCTTCACGAAAGAAGCAGTCTTTTCATGATGGCGAAGTATTTATTGCGGATGATTCTTCCTCAGTTTCCTCTGTGACGCTTGTCGGGTCTCCGACTGAGGAGACATATACTAGTCCTAAGGTGATTAACACACATGTACTATAGACTATTCACTGATTCCGTCTAAGCAGATGGTCCGTTTCAATGACTCTCCGGCATACTTTTCCGCCAAGCAACGGATAAAAATACCCAAATCTCCTACTAAGAAGGTTGCATTGCGCTCCTGTCTTGTTGTATATGTGGGTTCTCCTTAGTTTTAATTTCTTCTCGCGCTAATTGGTGTCATTGTTCGCAGAAACCCAACCCCTCCGCGCAGTCCCTTTTGGATGACGCCGATGACATCTCCGTATACGAGGACTGCCTCTCTACCTATCCTGGTTTTTCCCAGGACTTTGAGGACCTTCTCGAGCGTGAGCATCTCAAACAGATGAAAACCGAAAACTCCCGCCCCCCTTCTTGGCAACTCACCGAGTTTGGCTACATGGATACCCAAGATTATTTATCGTACTGCCGGTCCAGGCACACAGAGAAGAAAAGGCGGAAAGAGATCGAAGATCGGTGGAAGGTCGTCTATGACCACCCGATGACTTTACGCTGGCCCAGCCGCGAGATCGCTGAGCGTCCAGTTAAATCCCCTCCATCTATTCTGGCGACTCCGCCGCGCCCTTTCGTTCCACAGCCTGCACCTGTTATTCTCAGTTGGCATCAGCGGATCGTATGTGATATCACGGACATGCTGGTCGTGCTTTGCATAGGACTTGCCATTCATGGTTGTATTTATACTTTGGGCATTTACTGTTTCTTTACTGGTGTATTTTTGGATGACGAAGAGTAGCAGCATGTGTAGCATTATCTAGGATATTAAGAAGTTTACTCTGTAGCGATTAGCACTTTGCCATTGCGTTGTATTCACCTGATGAATTGATGACCTTGGAATGTACTACGTATTCGAGCATTGCAATAGGCATTTTGACGCGTGAGCAAAAATTGTGAATCGTTGCCAGGTGTTGTGAAGTATACGTAGAACATAGAACCTCATTCATCGAGTTTGTGATGAGATTTTGCCTTGGAGATCGTTTCTTCTGTTTCTTCTTCTTATCAGGCTTCTGATCAAGCGACTCATGGATGCACTGAAGTGAGAGCGTGTCAAACAGTCATAATAGTCCTGGATTGCAAACAAGCTGTAGAGTAGCGGAATTCTATTTATTACATACTTGGTATCAGAACGTGGCCAATATGATGCATACAATGATGTTGAGGTGGGCTGTGCAAATTGAGATGTCTTGAAGGGAGATAGTTGTACAGTAACTTTGATAAGGATTGTCCAGACAGTCGGTCACCACAAAATAGAAAACGCACAAGGACACCGCGACTGGCGGCGCTGTGCGGGGTATCTGCTGGTGGACCTTGATGATACATATGCATGCCGGAGTGGGGGTTATTAGGAAGCCGCAGGACATGCACATAAGCTCATCCATCCACCGACATCATATCGTCCTTTGAAATCCTCTTCCTCGAGTCCCACCGCCTCAAGTATGCACGTGAACGCTCTTCAAACACCTCGCATCCGACGAAGAGGCTATCGGGTACCACATCCTTCCGTTGCTCCCATGGCTTGAGGTCCACCACCTCGACGCGGTCGATCGCGACGAGTATCATCCCAAAGCTGTAGGCATCAGCCAGCAGAGGATCCTGGCACTCCCCGCGGAGTACCTCCGGGGCTGCAAATGGCCGTGTGCCTGGGTGTATCTGTTCCACCTTCTTTGGTGGGGTCGTGCCAGACCGATTTGTTAGGTGCTGGAAAGGATCTGCAGGCTCGTCTGATGGTGAGACGAATATCGAGTCTATAGACACAGAACGTCCGAAATCAAAAAGCTTGATGGTGTCCGAAGAATGTGTCACTTGAATATTTAGCAGTGAGAGGTCTCCGTGACTCAGCCCGAACGAATGTAGGTGTGCGAGTGCATCAAGGAGTTGGTTGTGGAAGTCGATTTTCTGTGCTCGGGTTAGTGCTGGTCTCGGGCGAATGACCTCGTACAGTGTCCTTCCGTCGATGTACTCCAACACCATACCAACGTTCTCCAAGCAGCCTAAAAATGCGGTGATGTTTCGGTGTCGCGATACCGTGGTATATACGCGCAGCTCTGCAAGGAATTGCGTTGTCACATCCGATGCGTTCGACTGCATCTCTCCGTTGATCTCGAGCTGTACAACATCAGGTTTCTTCACGACGCATTTGAACAACTCGGAGGCAGAACCCTGTGCCACGGGTGCGAGGTTTGCAGTGGGGTTTGGTGGTGCGGAATAAGCAGTTGGAGTAGGGAAGGAGAATATTGACGTCGGATGACGCGGCGGATTGTACACTGGTATCGAGGGGTTGGGGGATAGCTGTTCCTTCGTTTTCTCTTCTTCCACTTTCCGATTGAAAAGACCATCGTCTGGTATAACTGCCGTCTCTTCTGATGACGAGAACGACTTGACGGACGAATGCACTGGCTTATCGTCTTCCTGGTCTAGCTCAACTGAATAACATCCAAGAAGTCAAAATCGATGTAAGCCAAAACTGCTGCGGCTCACCCATCCACCAGTTCTTCTTCGATGTCAGTGTTACCCTCTTGACGTGCATTTTCGCGGCTTGCACAAGAGGTGACTGGGGGAGACGGGGTACGGGAGAAGGGTATCTATCAGGCATAGCTGTGGGAGCCCTTGATAATGGCCGCTGGTGACGTTGCATACACGAAGTGGGTGCGCAGGTACTTATAGCAAATCTGATATGAACGTTCGAAGATTGGCAAGACCTTCTTTTGGTTATTACCAAATCACAAGAACCTTATCCGGGTGCTTTCCCCGCAATCTTTGTTAAGTATATCCTACCACCTCCGCAACTTCAGCAATTCCTGATTCAGAGATTATCGAACGAGGCAGAATCAACACTTTTTTTTGTCCTGTTGAGAGTGTACTCTATGTAGGACATTACATTCTAGTCCAAGGGACTCCTGTCCCTGCCATAAGTCCAGATACCCAAATGCCCTAACGATGGCGTAAGGCCCCCAGAATAAATGCGTTACAATCCAAAAGGGTATCATCCAAAGGTATACCAAAAAAAAAAAAGAATCATGTCCTTGCGCTCACCAAGCACGAACTTTACTAGCTCACGAAAAGCAAGATGGCAGAGGCGACCGCTCCAACGTACTTCATCGCACCGAGTAACACACCCCTAGCAGAAAGGACCACGAAGCTCGCACCGGAATTCTTACTAGGCTGTCCGTTCTGTTGTTGAACAATGCTCGAACTTGGAAGGCTCGGCGCGGTAAGCATCTTTTGTTGCTCAATGTTGCCAGATCCACACATGACCTGAATACCGACGGAAGGAACACCGTTCACGACCACAAATAATACTACGGGAACTTCAGCTGCCCAAAAATTATAAGAGAAGATTAAAGACGTACGTGCGGGACCGGGAGGCATGATGGCTGCACTGGGAGGCAAAGGGGAAACATGAAGCACTCCACTTCCATCAGCGTTGCCTGTAAAGGTGTTGTTCAACTGCACCGAACGCATGCCCATGTTCTGCGGAGGTAAATTTATTAGTCCTGACTCGGTGCAGGTAACTGAGCCTGCCGTACCATCGTGTGCGTAGAGAACCCGGTCCTCATAACCATAACTTTGGTGCTTTGGATGTTGTCCACGTTACTAAAGAGATCTGCAAGTGACAACGAGATGTTGAAATAGGAGCCACCGTAAGAAAGTTGGCTTGGCAGGCCCTGAGGCTCCGGTCGACGTTGATTGTAGTACGAAGGATAAAAGTGCTCAATTCGATATTCAGTAGGATATGGGGCAGTTGTATTCACGTCACTGTTGGGATTTGAACCAGTCACGAAGACAGAACCTAGCAAGAATTTAGCCATGTTCTAGTCTGACTAGATCAACCTTCCTACCATCTGGAAGTAAGGTGGCCGAGGAGTGATACATGCGCGGGACTGTACTTGGAGAAAGTCCATCTCTGGACCAGCGTTGACCAGACGGTGCGTTCGGATCATAGATAATTGGTGTCAATACTGGCTGATCAGCATATGATTGGCCGATAGTAAATGTTGTGTTTCCATAGCCGGCAGTACCTGGATGGTGTCAAAGTACGTCAGAATAAGCTCGTTCAAGGCCTCCTATTACCAACCTATCCCTGCGCCGTTCAAACAGAGGACCCTTCCATCGGGAAGCAGAATCAAGTTCCCCATCGTCCGACTTTCCGGTAAGGAGTCCAACTTGATGTAATTCGGGGACTGGTCAGGGGTGATCTGCACGCAGGAAGTAGATGCTGGCCAGTGAGGGATGTCCCAGTTTTGGGTCCACCTGCGTTCATATCTTAGCTGGGCCTAGAGAAGATCCGGAGTATGGACTTACATTGCATAAGAAATGTTGCTACCACCACAGAACATGATTGTCGCCGTGTACTTGTTATCTGGAGTCAACGGCAGCATCGCATTCCCACCACTTGCAGGATACACGCGAACAGCATCTGGCATGTCCTGCAGTTGAGTCTCCTGGTTTAGGTCCAAATCAAGCAGGATCGTGCTCCAGCCGGATTGAACAAAGAGTTTTCCGGACGGAAGAAGCCAAAGAATGGGATACAAGTTCACAGGGAGCGTGTTCTGAAGGATAGGCGAGGGAATTGGCATGCCACGACTAGGGAAGAACTCGTAGGTGGGGTTGTCTTGCGATGCGTCATTAACATAGCCTCCATATCCACATCCTCCAAACTACAGAAGTGAGCGAATTAGAATCCATCAATGTGTGAAAAAACGCACAATAATTATGCTTCCGTCCTGAAGCGTTTCGCTGCATATGCTACATCAGTGCAGAAGTGAGACGCGTTAGCAAGGAACTCACAGCGTAGGATACCAACGTCTTGTAGTCATAGGCGTGAGCAAAACCCAATCACAATTTTGGCCATCACACGGGTTGAGCATCCTAAAACAACTCAGCGTGATTTGCGATGTCAGATAGTAGTTTCGTACCGGATGCTGAAAGCGTAGCATGGCAGATTTATTAGTCTGATGTAAAGAGAAAGACATCACTGCATACGATTGTCCACCATCGGGGTCATCATAGGGTAGACCACCTAATTCACTTTTGGCAGTGGCCCCGCCATAAGTGACCGCCTGGTTTCCGCCAACGTTGAGCCACGTCCCGTTGCCTAAGACACTTCCTCCCTGACAAATTGCTGTGAGTATATATACGGATGATTCGTAACAAGCTTACCGCGCAGAAACTGTTTGTGACAGCATCCATAGGACGGGCTTGGTTTGCGCTAACAGACCATTCTAGAGGAGCCCGGATTAGCAGCCTGGAATTGGTAATGTATCAAAGTCAAACGAACCTGCAGCCCAAATAGGGTGGCCGTTGATTTGCGTCGGGTTGTTTTCCGTTTTGTCAACAATATAAACCTTGTCTTCGGTGCCCAAAAATATCTAGGCTCGAAGGTCAGCCACCTGAAGTGAAATAGGTACCGGCGGGCTGCTACCTGTTGGCCACTGGCCAAACTAGAGCCAGTAATCTCGAAACCGTTGAGTTTATCAGCCTGCTTTGGCTGGCCAGGTGCGTTGTCTGCGAGGACACGCCCAACAGCGGAGAGAATGCAAAACGCGGGTACTAAAGACTTAGGGGAAGTAAGCCAAGTCATGTCGGGCGTGGGGGCGAGGGAGAGGAGAAAGGAAAAGAGCGTTTGAACTCACTAGGCGTTCTGGATGTATATTTGGTCAACAGGATTCCATTGATCAGGATTAGCCGCCCCTGCCGCGTTTAACTCTAGTACCGAGCTGAAGACCGTAATACTTCTCTTCTGGCGACAAGAAACGCTGACAGCTGTGCGAGTGTAGACCTGGAAATTAACGCGTGCATACCATGACGAAATCAAGAAGATCATGTGGACCGAGTATTGAGTGATTCGGGTGCTACTGGCATGCCAGATAACGGAAGGTTATGACACCAGTTGACAGTGCGGTTGGCACAATCCCTTTGCCACCTAAAATAGTTTCAACTGCACTGTCAACTGCATCAGCCTGTCCACAGCCATCCCCTTTGACAGACTGCAGTGCAGCTGGCAGAAGGTTGGTGTGGTCATTTGACGGCCGTCACTGCAGAACAGGTCATTAAAAGGAGTAAAAGGTTCTCACGCTTCCATCAACGTCTGGCTGATACTTGGACAACGAGGAGGCAAAATCTTTGAAATGGCGACGAATGAAACTGCAGCTGCAGCTGCTCCAAACCCCGCGAACATCATCACTGCCCTAACAAGTGTCTTTAAGAGCCCAAATGGCGAGTCACTCGCCCAGCTCCTCGAGCAGAACATGGGTCAACTTAGCGAGCTCATGCGGCAAGGCAAGCTCACTGCCGTGCAGATCCAGCAGGTCCGTCGGATTTTAAAAGAAGTGAGATTTCTCTATCTCACTAGAGCGTATTATCTGTAGCTGAAAGATTACGCTGAAAAACACAAGTCCGCGACCAGTGCTGCTTCGGGAAGCGTGGCTAGCACCTCGACGGCGAATGGCGGTACAAAGGTATGACACAAATGAGTAGGAACCCCTTTGTGCCACACTCATTATCTTTGTGCTTAGACCGGGACCACTCCTACTTCAACAACTGCCCCTCCTGCCCCCACTGCCGGTTTTAAGAGCGGGTCACCAGCACCCGTTCTTACATCTACACCCGGTGACGGTTATCCCATTAGTCAAATTCTCAACACCACCAACCCAGGGCCCGTCCAGTGGGCAAGCGCACAGCAAGGAAGACCAACTCTTACAGGTGGCATGGCCAGTGGCAGAATGTCAAGTGAGTGTCGGCGATTCTTTGCCAGGAAAAGAAGCAGTCCTATCTGACTAATGATCTGATTCAATCCAATAGGCACCCCAGCTCAGATCTCACGTCCCACCGACGACGCTGGTATGCTCAGCTTAGAGGACAGCCGTTCACGGAGAAAGAATACCCCGGCAGATCAGAGCATGAGACGGTCAATACAAGACCTCGTCTCAAGCGTGGATCCCAACGTACGAATCGAGCCTGAGGTGGAAGATGTAAGTCATCTCGCTTGTTCTCTGTGTTCTCTTCTTCTTCTTCACACGTCATCGTTGTCTCTTCTGCAGTTGCTACTCCAAATCGCCGATGAGTTTATCGACTCGGTCACCAACTTTGGCTGTCGGCTGGCAAAACATCGCGGTGGCGATACGCTCGAAGTCAAAGACCTCCAGCTTCACCTTGGCAAGTCTGACTATCTCATCCTCGCGCGCTCCAACACCTAATGCTGTATCAGAACGTAACCACAATATCCGTATCCCAGGCTTCGCGTCGGATGATACGCGGATAGCCTTATCTCAGGCTGCTGTAGCGCCTTCTGTGCCTACAGCGGCAACAAAGAAGTCAGCCCAAGGCACATCTATGACTCTACGCAGTCATCGCTTGGCACAGGTACAACAAGCAAAGAGGGAGAACAAGCTCGTATAGTGCGCTAGAGCATACAGACATTCTCGCTTTGATTCTTAGTTGTATTCCGTTGACATGTACTTACCATTTGCTATATTTTAATCTTGCATCAATATCACGTCCTACACTCCTACACTCATGCAAGACGCAAAATTTTTAAAAGAAGCCCCACGTATACTTCTATTTATAAATACCAGATGTAATAGTCAGTTTGGTCAGAGAACTAAGCAAAGCGCACAAATAAGAATAAACTGTGCTCTTCTAATTGCATGGGACAAGCCATCATGGTACAGCGTGACACTCTATGCCTCGCCGGAATTCTGCAATCGCGGCGTGGTGTTGACCGATAGCAATGACAATAAAAACGTGCCAGATCGCATGCGAACCACCACCACACCAGTCGAGCCAGTGAGAGTAACGTTCGGAGAGGAAACATTCTGGGATGCGAGTGGCGTAGAACACAAGGCCAATGAGGTATGAGGTGATAGAGGGCCAAACGGGGTCTGGAAAACATTATCAGTACTGGAGAAGTAATAGAGCATGTGTCAAAAAGACTCACTAATGAAAGCCAACATCTGTCGAGGTGAGTGAAGATATGCAAGGGTAGCCAACGGGGCGGCAGCTGTCAATGCCATGGACAGGAAGAAAGCGATGCGGTAATGCTGAAAACATAACATCAGTAATAAATTCAAAGAGTAACGACACATAATCACTTTATACTCGGTTTGATCGAACCATTTGAAGAAAGGGAAAGTATTCCCTGCGATCCCAGTCATCAGGCAACAAACAAGATACGCGTTTCCTACATCCGGACGGCAATGCTGGAAGCCGTAATATACGACGGTGCCAACTGATGCACTGATAAGCCTGAAGCGATGTGAATACAGCGGCATGGAAGAGCGCACAAATATACTCACCATCCAATACCTACATAGTCTATCCTTGCACAAAGCTCCATGCCTTTAGGATGTGCGCAGCCGGCCATGGTGTGCCAGAGCACACTGCTGAAAAGGCACAGGAGAGCAAATGAAATAAAGGCCACCTCTGGGGCGTCTACAATAGTTGATGTATTAAATATGGATTTCAAGTTGATGAGCCAAAGAATGAATGGAATAAGATGCGTGTGTATGTTTACTGTGTGGAAGTCAGTGTGTACTCGGATTTCCAAGTAAAAATGACGTACTAGTTTCGTTGTGTACGGCAAATAGTGACATGATAAGAAGAGGCCATTTTTCGAGAGGAATGAACCTGATACCCGAATAAGTTTGACCGTAGGAACCTAGGGATCGCTACATACCGATAACCTCCTGTGACGAATGGGTTGTTTCGCCACTGTTGCGGAAGGTCGACGTACTTAATTAGACGTGATCCTTGGAAGGACTGTTTCACTGCACAGGCAATGTCTCTCGCCGCCCCTCCTATCATAGCCTCTGCTTCAGTAACATCAGAGAGTTCAGTGATGAGTTCGGAGGACAAGATGGTATCAATGAGGCCGGATATACGGGAATTTCCCGGGAGAGATGCAGGCTCACTAGAGCGAAGGTCAAATGGACGGAGGTGAGCATGGAGCGACTGGAGCCGAGTAGAGAGAGTGGATAGATAGCCTGAAAAGTCGAGGTCGGAGAAGCTTGAGCGGACATGCTCTAATAGGGATGTGATGTCGTTCGGAGCCATGGCTGGTATATGTGGACGGACGTTTGGAATGTCAGGTAGACGTGAGCGCATGCCGCTTAGGGAAGGAACATCCGGGAGTTCAGGGAAATGAGACTTTACTGGAGACATGTCTGGGAGATGGAACTCTGGAAATTGGGAGTACACGTCCGTTCGAATACTACGGAGCATCTCCAGGGCATCTTTAACCCATATTCTGACTTCTTCAACAGAGTGACCGCCCTTACTCTTCAGAGCCTCAGTGAGGTGAAGGTCAGTGATCGGTGTGATTGGAGATTCGAGTTTGGACAATCGCGTCTCGATATCTTCCAAGTAGGACAGGACGAGATACCTGAGCGCGGCAAGAGTCTCCTTCGCTGAGTTAGATGAAAGGTCGAGCGCCTCAATTGAATGAGGCAGACGCTGGCAAATGGCAAGACGAAGGTTGCGTTGGGTGTCATTCGTCGAGAAGCGACGTCTATGACGAGGATGGAGGTCGTTAATAATAATAGTCTCCGTCGCAGTTGACGACATCGAGGAAGATGAGAAGAAAAAAAGGAAGGCGGACGGAAGAGCGTTAACCGACTTCAGCCTACATTGGCTGGTTTCTGAGCCACGCCGGATGAGCACCTGTTCTAAATTCATTTCCGGAATATGGTATTTCCTTTTGGCATCTTGGTGTCAGGGGGACTGACACGCTACATCCGCTTCCGCTTTTGACATTTGGTCAGGATGACTTGCAAGTTCAGCTTACTTATAAAAACACACTGACGGCCTTCAGGACGACCAACCACATCTATACCATAGAACTTTGTAGATGACCGTCGCTTCAGGACTTCCTCAATTGCTTGTCGTAGGTCTAGGTAACCTTCCGTTTCCCCAGACCCGCCACAGGTGAGTCCGCCTCGGTTATTGCAACGCAGTTAACAGCTGATTGGAAAGACTGACCGAATCTTTAGCATCGGACATCTCATAATCGACGCCTTGGCCGCAAGACTGTGCATACATATGTCTAGTGACAGGACAATGGGCGGCGTGACCGGACGTTCAAAGGTCACACTGGGCGAAACTACCGTGTCTTTAACACTCTTAAAACCAAGTTAGTTATTCAATTTGCCGTAATTTGTCGATGCATTCTGAACGTTCGGTCAGAGCCACTTATGAATATCACCGGCCCATCAGTAGCAGGAGCTCTCCGCAACTCTGTGAAAGCCCCGGATGCAATGATCATTATCCACGATTCGCTATCTCATAAACCGAAGGCTCTGTCTCCAAAGATGGGTGGTTCTGCCAATGGACACAATGGAGTTCGTAGCGTCATATCTGCACTGAGAGGTGAAACCAACTTTCATCGATTTCGTATCGGCATTGGTAGAGGCCCCGGTGATGCGGCAGAGTATGTTCTAGCAAAGTTACCTCTGGAAGAGAAATTCTACTGGAATGGCGATGGCATAGGCCTCGACCTCATTTGCAATGAACTGGAACGCATCGCTCGCAAACAGCTTGAGAACCAAGGTATACCGTAACCTCGTGAGTTTCGTGACAACGTCTTCAACGTTTTATACGGTCGCTGAGAAGGTTTCGGGCATAGACACATATGGTGTTTGCGACGGCGCGCATCGATCGAGACTCAATCCCCATGTCACCGTTCATTTCCGACCAACGCTGGAGAAACTTAGCCAGAAGAATGAGGAAGAACGCTTGTTGTCATACATACGCGACGGGGCTTTACTACGTGACGTGGTGACACCGATGCGTCTCACCGACTTGCATTGGACTCGCATGTGTTCTACCTCTAGGTGACGCGAGGTGCATTAATATTGATTGTTTCCATGTACTTGTTACCCTGAACTCAGACCCAATAGAATGGGGAAATAGTCGTTCCTTCAGTATTAAGTATGGCTCTGACCGAGTGCGATTTAAATTTATGTAATAACATAAGAAATTTTCTTATAAAGCTTCGAGCATGGGTTGAATAACGGCACCATGGGTTCACTTCGTTGGTTGCTGGCCTCTGTTGCCGCGGCGTGCATTGGCACCACATATGCTCAGCCAGCGCCAGCAGTTCAAGCACGCATCAGTGCCGCTATCGAAGCTGCCCAGAAATCCAATTCGACGAACATCGACTACACTGCATTCGTGAATCCTTTCATCGGAACTGGTCAATCCCTTTTTCTTCACAAGCGTCGCGTATTCTGACAGCTATTCTGCAGATTACACCAACTATGGTGATGTATGGTGAGCTTTCACATCCGAGACGCGTTATGACGCGTCAAATGACACCTGTCATGCAGCCCTGGCGCGTCAGTCCCCTTCGGAATGGTATGTCTTAATCAAAGCAGTACAGCGACGCGTCCACGTATTCACCACTCGCCTGCAGGTCAAAATCACCACCGACCTCACAGGTTACGCGCCGGCAGGTAAGGTTCAGCGTAGTCTCCAAGGTCACGCGTTGCTAATATATATATTACCCGTAGGGTATATCGCTGATCCGACCCAAAAAATTCGTGGCATGAGTCCGCTGCATGACAGTGGCACGGGATCTTCTCTCGGGTCGTATGGCAACTTCGAGGTCATGCCCCTCCTGTGTCCTGGAGGATTTGACACGTGTACGACGAGGCTGGCGGCACGCGAGACGTACAGGATGAATGATACGGATGGTATGCGGTCATGAGTCACATGACAACCCTAGCAACTAAACGAGCGTGGTAGACGCGTACCCGGGATACTTCTCGCTGACTTTGGACAATGGCATCAAGATGGAAGCCACGTCGACGCGTCGTGCTGGGCTGGAACGCTTCACGTTCCCACAGGGCTGGAAGCCGTACTTCGTCATCGACCTAGCGAATGACTTGCCGGCGTCATTTGCAGGTGGAATCCTCAATATTGACCCAGTGAACAGTCGTATCACCATCGGTGGTCACTGGGGCTCCAGGTAAATACGAATGTCCTCTTAGTCAATGACGTGGTACTTCAGATTGATTTGTGTGTCAGCTTCGGTCCTGGGACGTATCAATACCAAGCATTTGCTTGCTATGATCTCTCCAACAATGGAGCTCAGAAGCTGAGTGAATATGGCATCTGGACAGGGGATGGGTGAGCTACGCATATTGGGGGTGTTTACTTGAACTAACTATCCGCCCATCAGCTATGGCCTGGACGCAAAAGGTCTCGGTCAGACCCACCTCAATCTTTCGCAGAACGTGATAGGTGGTGCACCCTACGAATCGGGTGCACTCTTCTCGTATGAGGGCAACCCAGAGCAAGTGATCCTCCGCGTGGGCGTTTCATTTGTATCAACAGACCAGGCCTGCGCCAATGCTCAGGAGGAAATCGGGACAATGTCCTTTGAAGAAATACAGCTGGCATCCAAGGCACTTTGGCAGGAGAAGCTCAGCAAAATAGAGATTGATGTTGTGAACACGCCCGCTAACGTAACGGAGATGTTCTATTCATCCTTGTACCGCTCGTCGTTGACTCCTGTAGGCATAAAAGCTTTTCAGAAGACTTGACATTAACTGTGTTTCTGCAGAATAATGCTACTCTGGAAACTCAAGGCGCATTTGCAAACACGACGTCCTTTTATTTTGATTCTCTTTACTGTAGCTGGGACACGGTGGGTGACAAACCATCAACGGTTCCAGAATTTTACTCACTTACATGTGTAGTTCCGCACCTTTTACCCTCTCATGACTCTCCACTCTCCCGTTGAATTCGCGCAAATCGTGGACACCTACATCGATGGCTGGCGCAAGCTCGGCTGGATGCCGGAGTGCCGCTCGAACAACCTGCCTGGGTGGACCCAGGGCGGGTCGAGCGGCGACAATATTGTCGCGCAGTTTGCGGTGAATTATCATAATGAAGCGAAAGCGCTGGGGATCGACCTTAACGAGTTGTATGCCGCGCTCGTCACGGATGGACAAGTGAATCCGCCGGAGTGGAATACTATGGGCAGGCAGGTTAATGTTTACAAGTACATGATTTCGCGGGTGGCCTATTGGTTTTGAGCACTGATGTGAATTTGCAGGCAATTCGGATACGTGCCTTTTGCTGTTCTAGATACTGGGAGCACGGGTAGACAGACCAGGGAGGGAAGTAGGACTCTTGAGGTGAATACATTTGGTGTTTGAATTTTCTCGATCCTTGACTGTATTCTTCACAGTATGCATTCGAGGACTTCGGTATTCGCCAAGTCGCACAAGTGCTTGGCAAGTCGGACGATGTCGAATACTACACGAACCGGTCATATGTGAGTACGAACGTGAGCATTATGTACAACCACTGATCGCACGCGTTACAGTCGTATCGGAATGTCTGGGACCCAACTGTATCCAGTGATGGATTCAAAGGTACAAAACCTACCTGCTCAATGTTGTGAGAAATATTGATGTTGTGATTGCAGGATTCATGCAGAAGAGATACTCCAACGGAACCTTCTATTACACCGACCCTATTAACTGCTCGCCACATGCCACGACCTCTCAGGATTGCTCGCTTCAGGAAGATAACACGAACGGGTTCTATGAATCATCATCATGGGAGTACAGCTGGTTAGTGTGTTCAAATTCTTGCGTGGAGACCTGATGGGTAACTTATGAATAAAAACAACAGGTACGCACCGCATGACACGGCAACCTTGGTTGAGCTCATGGGAGGAAATCCAACATTTGGGGAGCGACTCGACCGTTTCTTTGATGTATGTTTATTCGATGGCAGTAATCCTAGCAAAACTCACCTTCCTGAACTACAGGGCGGATATTATCTTGCGGGCAACGAGCCTTCTTTCCAGGTTAGTCGGTTGTGAATTGTGGAAGGTCAAACGGTCTGACTGGTCGAGTAGACTCCTATTGGATACCACTACGCAAACCAACCTTGGCGCTCGGTAGACCGTGTCCGTGATGTTGTGATAAACAATTTCAGTAGCGGTACGTCGAGTTGCGAGGCTGGGGTGAGTTGATGCTGAACCAGAGAACCAGACCTTGCAGGTATTCCTGGAAACGACGATCAAGCCGCAATGGCAACACTGCTCTTGTTCCATCTCTTGGGGCTCTACCCAGGTATGCTCATTCGCTCATCCACCCATTATATCGACTCACGACAATGCAGTTCCCTCGACGACGCACTACCTCATCGTCTCCCCCTTCATCCCAAAATATACAATCCACAATACCTACCTGAAGACGAACACTACGGTAACTGTTACCAACTACTCTGCGGAGTCCGTAGCGTACCCCATACCAAATGGAGTGCCCGCATACGTGAAAAGTGTGACGATCAATGGGCTGCCCGCGAAGAGTAGATGCTACATTGATTTCTACGATACGTTTAGAGTGGGCGGGAATATCGAGATAGTTGTTACAGATGAAAAAACGTATGATTGTGGGGGGAATGTGCCGGAGAGTCTGTCGACGGGTGGGTTTGCTAGCGCGCGATAGACATAATAATAATGAGCTCGAGTACTTATGTAAGTACTTAGAATTAATACCAGCCAGCTATTTATCCTTGTTTATGCAAGTGGATCCTCGAGGCCTTGAGTTTCGAAAACGTTGCTCGTTGGAAGCCTCGACTCGGATCGTTATTCGATCGCAGATTAAACAGGTCCAACTGACCCGGGTGCATGTAATATAGCATGGAGCATGTCATCGCCATTGCTGCTGGGCTTGTCCTACGTACCGTTATCGACTTCCTGACTAACGATGATCATAGGCTCACCAGTGCGTCTTGTAGTTCTTGTCAAGTAAAAGTAGAATAACTACCTACTGATATTATTCTTTAAAGGCACCCTCATTGGCCTTTGGGAAGGCATTATGCTTTCTCATTTCCTCCAGAAAAATCCCCGAGATTCCAACGATGCTTATCTTGCCCTCGCTACTCGATTCGCTATCGATTTCATGCTCACCAGTTCTGTATTCCGCTTTGCCCTCACTGGTGTATGGACAGTCGTTGGGCTCCTCCTTGCTGACATCGCGCCCACCGTGTGGCGCGAAACGGGGCTCAGGCATGTGTACAAAGCGCTCAGGAAAGATGTCAAAGCTATGAGAAGAGCCGCGCCCCAATGGAGGATTGAGAACGATATAAAAGTTCCAAATATTTCTATCTCAAATCCAGTACCAGGCTTATTCTCCCGCCCCCCACCATCCACCATTGTGTCCAGTACGCGTGCTGCTCCGCCCACCTCCCCAGCGCCAGTCCCTAACAGACGCCCAGCACTAGGCTCATCCTCCAGTGCAGTAACTATCTCCGACATCAACACTCTTACACGCGAAGTTATTCCAGGACTCTCCCCAGCGCTCATTCCTACCGCTGACAACCCTGCTTCATTCGACCCAGCAGACTCGTACTCTCAACGCACGTCCCTCCTCTCTGACAGTGGCAATACTGATCCTTCAAGACTCGACCCTATACTCATTCCAGATGTTCAAGAACAAGAGCACTTGCAGGAACCCGAGCTGAGCGCGCTAGACATATCACCACCTATTGCCGCAGTCCAAGTAACAATCGCAAACGTAGAAATTATTTCTCCGACTCCCATCACCAGTATTCGCTCCCTCCCTCCCATCTCGGACATTGATATCTCCGTTCCTGCGCACAATGTGCCGCTACCACCGTCTCGCCCTGCCTCCCGCGCAAACGCCGCCGTCACCACGAGCCCCTGGAGAGGGAATATCCGTGCTCACGTTGAGAAGAGCGGTTCTGACATAAGCGCTGACTTTGGGAAAGCATATCATCAGCGGGCGAGTTCTGCCGCGGTGATGGGACATGGACATCACCTCGTGGATAATCGCCCGAGTTCGACAGGACACCAGCGCGCCGACTCAGGCATGAGACGTCGGGAGCATTCCATGCTTCGACCCTCCGAAGAGAACTGGCGCAGGGGTGTGGTGGGACCAGTTGTAGATGATGGAGCGATGAAGGAGCCTATGTTATCTGGTGCTTCTGAAACAGAGCCTTTCGTCGGCGGATTTGTCTCCCCGGCAGGCACGCAAATGCCCCAGCATTCCGATACACCCAGGGAACAGTCTGGCGGTGCACGCATGAATTCTGCGCTTGGGCTGACTGCAACCATTCCCCCGTCCAAGGCACCTACCCCTCCCCTGAAACCAATATCCACCACCCCAGCACCATATATCAAACAGCCAACTCCAGTACCCCAGACCCACCTGACGGCTTCAGCTTCACACCCCATATCCGAAAAGGCAGGGCTCGCTTCAAAAGCACTGACAACCGCGCCACCGTCCAGGGCAACCACACCCAAACCCCCGACGACTCCAGCTTCACACCCTGCTTCCGAAAAGACAGGACTCGCTTCGAAAGCACCGACAACCGCACCACCGCCTAAGGCAACCACACCCAAGCCCCTGACGACTCCAGCTTCACACCCTGCATCCGAAAAGGCAGGGCTCGCTTCGAAAGCACCGACAACCGCGTCATCGTCCAAGACAACCACACCCAAACCCCCCACCCCAGATCCTACGTTGGCCACGAACCGCACTTCTGGTCGCGCCACAGACTACAACCCTGCGGAACCCATTCGTCCCATGCCAGGCCTTAAATCTCCTTCTACTGAACCAGATTCGATCTTCGCTGGTCCAACACGCCGTCCGTATGGCTCGGGAGATTTTGATACGGTCGGAGATGACGTTGATGATCCGCCGCCGCCGTTTAAAGAGTTCGAGTCGCCTGTGAATGCGCAAGGGGATGGTCTTGGCGAAACCGGTAGGAAGGCTGCGGAAAGGGATGGACCACAGGTGGTTGCAGATGAAAACGTCGGACAGGTGGGAGATGTAGGTGTGCAAGAGGTAGGCGATGGCATTCAAGGGGGAGATGGTACTCGAGGGGGAGGTGAGACTTCGCAAGACGCTGGAGAGCATACCCAAAGTCCGGGTAATAATGCCGCAGAGCTGGAGGAAAATGCTCGAGAGAAATTGGGAGATAATCAAGGGCAAGAAAAGAGTAAGGAAGAAGAAATGAAAGATCATCAAGGAGCAGGCCAGGATACCCAAGGAGCAGAGAATGATAGTCAAGCCGTAGGCGAGGTTTCCCAAGTTGCAGACAAGGGTGCTCCTGTCGCAGGCGAGGGTGCCCCGGTTGCAAGCGGTGATACCCAGGTTGCAGGTATGTTTACCCGCCTACATTCCTTTGAACTAGCCCAGAACTTCATCTCCGCCAACTTCAGACCCCCCAACAGCGACGCTTCTTACCCCCGAGCAAAAAGAGGCTGAAACCCATCGCATAGCCTTCCTCCGTAAAGAACTGGCTCGAATCGGGCGATCAAAGCTGGGATCTGAAGAGACGAATCTGCAAGGGCGTGTGGATGTCTTGAAGGAGCGGATTGCAAAAACGAATTTTATCGGTAAGCTCGTGTTACATAGCTGACCCTTTTCTTCCACCTTCACTCATGCATGCCAAACAAAGACCCACCCGCTCATCTACCAACTGTCCCCGAACTCTCCGCCAGTGGGAAAAGTGGTCCAGAGACCCTCGCCCAGTTGACGGATACGATTGTCGATTTGCTTATTGGGCGGCAGGATGCTGGGCCAATTCAAGTGAGCGTATCTTCTACTAAGAAAAAGCACAAAGATGTGGAGAAGGAGTTGAGGGGGTTTATTACGAAGTGAGTTTTTGTGCTTCTTGATTATTTTCCTCCTTTTCTACCATGGGTCGTGCTGACAGTGACGACGCAGGAACAAATTCGCAATGCGTTCCGATTCTGCCGAGTTCACGACTGTGATAACGGTGTAATCAAGACTGTATGAGATATGATACCCTCGATAACGATACCCCCTTCTCGAGCGATATGTTCTCGATGTGCTTTTACGACGGTGATGACGAGTATGGCAAAGGTGATCTTGATTATTGTATGTAATGATACCTTGCCCAAAATTGTTATCTGAATTGTTATGGTTACGTTGCTGCGATCTCGGATTGCTCGCGAATTTTGGAATGGCCTTTCAACTGCACCTCCGCGATCTAACATACCTAAATGATCAAACTTAGCTCTCAGTTTCTACAATCGACAGCGTAAGACATATGCGAGTGGCAACCTTCAGTCCATCGCATTTGATAGCTATAGGGAGGATGTCTCTGCACGCCCCTCCGCATTGCTAAAAGCCGTAAAAGCTTTACAATGCGCTCGCGACTGTAGAGGTGTGCATGCGCATGACGCCAATACAGAAGGCGAGCAATAGGCGTGGGACGTGGAGGCGTAATTTGAACACATTCGATGTCCTCAGATGAAAACCACAGGTGGAATATGCCACTTCCAAACCTGTACCGACCATACAACTTCTACGGTGCCAGACTCTAAGCGACCCATGAGGCTGCTATAGACAGGACAGATATCATCGAAGTTAGTTGATGGCACCGGATTTCCATCGCTTTTCAGAATTTCTGTGTTAGCTCCCGCTGTCCCATCATATTTGTCCGAAATCTGTGTAGATACTTCAGCTGCACCACTCATGTGTGTTTGATCGCCCCGTGTGCAGAACCTCCCGGGCCTGTGGGGCCTCCGCCTGGGCGGCCACCGACGGACACTGATCTGGCTTTAGCTTAGGCTATTACAAATCCAGTCATAATCGAGTCCGGTAAGTCTCACCTCCCGTATGTCCAAGTTCGTTGTCACAGGAACAAAAATCAAAAACCTTCCTTGCAAAAAAACCATGCATCACCGATTCACCACCTATAATAGAAAGAACAATATACACATTGAAGGCCACTCTTGGATCAAACACATATTTCACCTACGCTACATCTCGGGTAAAGTACTAAGTAACAATATTCGCTGAACTTTACAGCGGACTATGTACTATAAAGATATTAGTTGCGGTGCGCCTTCGGCTCCTGCTGTAGGATGAGTACGGCATAAGTACGGTAAAGTAGGTGGATCAAAATAAAAAAGACGATGAGTAATGCACAAGGAGGGTCCGTCAGAACTCCAGAACTACCCAATTGCAATGTATGCGCGCCCACACAGCAAGCGCGCTGCTCATAATAAACCGATCCTTAAGTTCAGGAACACCAGATATAGCTATGTAGCGCATCAGGCTAGTTCATGAAGCTCGCACAGGAAGTGACCTCAAAGATCTGTGACCTCTTCGTGCTCGATCCCCTCCCAGAGCTCGCCAGATCGGCGAGAGGGTGTCGACGAAGCTGAGGCTATTTCTTCGTGCTCGATTCCCGCCCAGAGTTCGCCAGATCGGCGAGAGGGTGTCGAGCTAGCTGTGGCGATCTCTTCATGCTCGATCCCCTCCCAAAGTTCGCCGGATCGTCGAAAGGCGCTAAGTTGGCCTGCTACGACAGAATACATGTCAATAAAAAGCTTACAACTCAACGTATTTGAGATATCACCTTGTGCGGTTGGTGTTGCGGTGGTATGGATGTTCCTCCACAGAGCATCAGCAGACCCCTTGTCACGATGGGGCTCTGCAGCGTCAGTAGAAGTCAAAGGTGTGGTTGGAATAGTAGCACCGAGAATAGATGACGCGAGAGCGACTGTGAAGAGAGCCAAGGGGGTCAACATATTACCAATAAGACTGGACTAGGGAGATGCGTTTATCCAAGGGGGTCCTCATCCCATATATACACACATCATTGCTCATGCTGGGCAAGCAGTGCATGAGGCCGCGTCGACAAGTGCGAGTCATATGAAGTAATTCCACTTCGGAAGAATGCGAACTGTCCATCATAGAGCAGTGATTTAATTACTCCGTAGCGTGGAGCGGGCGGGCGATGAGTTGAGCAAGTTGTTCTGACAACGGGCACCGCCAGTGCATGTCACTCCAAATCTAAGCGACGTTCGGTGCCGAGGAGCTTCGCATCCCATTTCACAAAATGAAGCAGTGCCTCTCGACAGCATCAGTTGTGAACCCCGCACATTTCCGCAGAACCGAAAGCTGGTGCTTGGCACGCCTAACCCCAACCGTAAGTACCAGGACTCACCTCACACCCATGGAGATGATGTCGTCCGAGTTGGTGTGAAAGCTTTGGACTCTGACTTGAGATGCGCTGCAACTGCGGTATTCAAGGGGATAGGCTATGTTTGGTAAATGTTCTAGCCGGTGCAATATGTCATTTGCTGATATAATGGCTTTGAGCCCCACCGAAGTTCGAGCAAATCCGAGTGTCAAAAAGGTCCAAGGAGCTATTGCCTCACCTGAGCACATCAAGCCCTCCGCTGCGCGAGACATTGCCAAGATTCTATATCTAGTGCATCGAAAGCGGTGTTGATACGCCTGGGTTTGGGGAAATCACGTACTTCGAACTTCCTGCTTGTCGTCCGAGTCAAGTCTGAGTGAACACACTGAGCAAGTACAGTCAATGACTGGTCGCTGAAACAGCACTACTCATTGAAATACATCTCATAGACCTTGTCTATTGACGATGTTTGAGGTAAGTGTAAAAAGAGTGGAAAATATCAAACACTGACGAAATGGGTGCCTGACGGAGACCAAATCATATGGTTTGGAATTTTTGCCTCGGAATCTTGGCTTGACTCACTCGGATTTCACCAAAATATCACTCGCAACAAGTACAATACTACTGTAGCCACACGCACAATATACTCTCAGTGGTTACTGGAGTTCAATGAAGGCTGCTACCTCAGAGAGAAATGATGATAAGTGGTTGGCTTACTAACTTAGAATTGCTATTGATTCACTGAATGGGAAATCCCGAAAACGAGGTCCCCCCACTGAATTTGCCATTCTTGAGGAACAACTGAGAAACCGTAAAAATTATACCGTTGCACTCATGAGATGTCTGTCTATACGGAAAAAATGCTTTGAAGCCTCAAAGTTGTGTTGTAGTGATACAGTACATCAAAAGTCATTTTCGTGTTTCACTGATTGTCATTGACCGTACTGGTGCGGCACTGGGCACGTAGGTGATTTTTGTGAATTGATCTCCCACAACCAATTCACTGGATCACCTATGTGGCTTGTATATCTCCATACAATATTGGTTGAACGACGGTTCCTTCCCCTGACTCTTGCCAATCCTTACCTGTAATATGGAGTTCAAAGGATGTGCAAAGACTCCTGATTACGGGAGGCTAACTTTATGTGTCTCTTGAAAAATATGTTTTCTATCTAGTTCATCATGATGAACAGATGGTTGTCATCATCTCTCGAGGCTCACCGCAGCGCCAACCCGTATTCCTCCTTCCGGAATACCATTGTGAAATCTCGCCCGGCCCCTTCTGTACATATCGTGCCAGACGATCATTCGACGACTACGCCCTATCTTGCTGGAACCAAAATCCTCACGAATCATAGACTCTCAGGGTGCGCTATTATTTCGATCGTCGATGCCTGTCCCCTTCTCCATATGCATGAACGAATCCTTTCGTCATCAGTCTACTACTACTAGTGGTGCAATGGTGCATGCGAGTTCTGCTCAAACATCTAAACTACTGTACTCCTTGCCTCAAGAATCAGATATCTTCTCGTGTATGGTGTTTTTAAATAGCGTTCCTTTGGTTGTAGATTCCTCTTCTCGTTTAACAGCTGCAAAACATTTCTTTAGTAAGCACTGGTCAACCAATCCTTCATACCGACTAACATCGTTTTGGAGCTATTTCCTCATGCACCAACTTTTCAAAAAGAGCTCCAACGGCTGACGAGTCTTCCCTCTTGTTGACTGCGCGAGCTATAGGAAAGCAGAATTGGTAACTTGCCTTAAAGACAGTCGGATCATTATTTTACCTTCGTTGAGGTATACTTCTCGACGGCCGGTTGTATCCCACAGTGCTCTTGCAGCGGGAAAAGGCACGTTAGCAGCGCGAACTATCATGGGGATCAGATAACAGCTGCACGAGACATATGAAAATCCGCACCGGCCATGTCAGAGGCAGGTCCTTTGTATACAGGTTATTGACGTTCATCTGAGCTAAAATACAATACTAACCTGGGACTCTAACCACAGCGCGGGCAGCACACAAAGTAAAGAGTATCGATAAAGTGCAAAGCAGTGAGGGGTACATCATGATAACTGTTGAGAGAGGTAAGCCCTACGATTTTGATGGAACACCCAACATTCGAGCTGATTTTATTCCAAGGAGCTCGGCAAGTCGGCGCCGACTATCTACATTAGCAGCGCTTCCACGCCGAAGCCAATTGTTAGACCAGAACACAGCAAATGCGCTCTATCATGGCAGTGTTCTGCGAGCAGCAGCGACAATCACTTTACCTGTTCACAACCGATATGATGGCTTCTTGTCCAAATCTGAGCTGCATATACTTGGTTAGATGAAGAGAGGCCGTGTTCCAATTATGGGACTTCTCCAAACTTCTCTGTAGTTTCCCCTGTTCAGCATTAAGGCTCAAAGCACTAGAGGAGAGGTACAGGGTATCTGTTATATGGCGCTCATTACTCCATGCCCCGATGAACTCGTGAGATCAGGGATCAAAAAGATGAGAACAATAGCCTGTCCCATTACGACGCTTCCCCAAACCATGTGGCCCGCGAATCATATTCGAGTCGCCGAAAACCTAAAAGTATAAGTAGGAGCCAATAATATTAAGCACAACATGAGGGCCCCCAGATGAAGTGATTATTCGCACAACATAAAAACTATTTACAAAACAGTACAGTACTCGTACCGTTTGTCCCTAAGTGACCATAAATCAGTATAAAGAACGGAGATAGTGTGTCCAGCAGTGTGTTCCAAGGCGATGAAATCGAGTGCGTAGTATCGGTAAGGTATCCATGTCGCAAAGGATATAAACGGTGAACGTTTAAAGGAGATGTGAACGTGATGGGCGTAGGGGTGGCTGTGAGCGCGAAACCCGCTGTGGGGGACATCGTGAAATACATCGTTGGTGTGGTATTCATAGACGTGTAAGATGTGAGATTCAAAACGTGATATTGAGAATAAATGGCGTCGTGGATTCGGTCCGGACTTTGAACTTGTTCCTGCAACGCGAAGCATTAGTGCGAAGCCACAGAAAAAAGAAACGCAAAAACAAAAAGGAAGAAAAACTCACTCTTTCACCCAATCCACAACCGCTGTCTTTATCTCGACTACTCTTGCGGTTGTTTTCTTCTGCTTGTTGATATACCCTACAACATCCAATGGCTCTGCGTGGGGCGTGTCTAGGAGCAAATCCACAATAGCGATATGCACGAGGTCCACAGCTGACAAACCGTCGATACCTGAAAGGGTGAGTTGAGGCGGAGCTGGGAATTCAGCAGGAGCATCTGTGAACATGCAAAAACTCAGCATCGTGACCAAACCAAAAAGAACCGAACCAAAAAAAGCACCTTCATAAACCCTCCGCTCAACCCGCATTCTCACCCTCACAAGCCTCTCCTTAATCCCATTCAGCCTCTCCACGCTCAATGCACTCGGACTTCCCCGCCCTACTCCAGTCTCTGCTTTCGCCACAAGCATCTCCAGATGCTTTAGCTCCCGCATCAAAAACTCCCCGCGCAGCGACTCACGATCAGTTTGCTCCTGCGTGAGGAGAGTCGGCTCAATCGGCGTCGCAACATCCTTGAAGGGCGGTGGTGGTGAGTCGGGGTTGCCGTTGGGGAAGTCGGGGCCGTGCGTATCCATGCCTAGAGTAGACTGAGCAATATTATGCACGGAGATAGCCCCTTCTTGCGTCAGAGTAGCAGGATTTTGCGAGTCGGGGCCTGGTTGTGGAGCATCATTAAAGGTGTGTTGTTGGTCTTGGGGAGTCGTCTCGGGTGGAGCAGGCGTGACGCTCTTGGAAGGCACAGGCGTAGTGTTCTTGGATCCTTTCTTCCTCCTTCCTCCTTCTGGCTTTCCTGGTTTCTCTTGCTTGTGGGAGGTGATAAAATCGGGATTTTGGGCGCTGGCGGGATTGTCTGCATCAGGGGCGGGGGATTCGTCGGTGGTGGTATTAATGTTGGCGGCTGGGTTACTGTCCATAGGATTAATATTAATCGCAGTCGTGATTGGAGGATCCAGGAAGGGCGTGGTTATTTGAGAGGGGTTCGCGGGTGGGTTTTGGGGGGGTACTGTAGATTCTCTCAGTACATACTGAGACTGAGATGCATTGCCTGACTCGGCGGCGAACCCGCCGACGAAAGACTCCGCCTGGTTCTCCCTCTCAGTAGTTTCCGCTTCAAAACCACCCACGAAGGCTTCCGGTGCACCTCTTAGCTCAACAGCCAATCCGCCTACGAATGCTGCTCCTCCAACACCTAACAGAGACTCTGACCTACCACCAAACATGGGCTCGGTTCTTGCCCCCCTTCCAATAACTGAAGCCCCCACCACCGATTCGTCATCTTCATCAACGTGCCTGAGCATTGAGGGTCCAGGGCCTGAGCCCGCGCGGTGGTGGCCCATTGCGCTGGGCTGGTTATACAATTGTCTTGCAGCTGAACCGACAGCTGGACGCTGACCATCAGTTGAACTTGCCCGATGCTGGGTGGAATCGATGCCCACGTCTGAAGTGGCTTTGTCACCTCGCGCGCGGCTCAACATACTTCTCGCACCAAACAGCGAGAGAACGCTGCCCACGACGGAGGCGGGACGTGATTCAGGCAATGGAACTTGGTGCGCGGGGACGTGCTCGTCCATGTCAGAGTTGGGAATGTGAGGGAGGAAGGAAATACGCGTGCGAGGTGATGGGGAAAGGATGTCAGCGTTTGAGGTCTGTATTCCGACTTCAGATGTAAGTGGGGGAACGTGAAGATCGTGTGCCCGTTCTGGCGAATGTGAGGGCACACTAACGTGCACCCAGTTGTCGTCGGGAATCATTATATGGTCTTCGGAGAGAGGCGATAAGTCAAAGGGTGGAAGACGATAGGCAGGATCAGCGGCGGTTGGGATAAGTGCTGGTGAAGGACCTGGGATGACTTCACGCACACGACTAACTTCGGTGTTCGTTTCGGAGATGGCAGAATGACCAGGATATGTTCCCGGTGGCGTGCGTCTTTTATGTGTTGGTACTGGCACTGGTGAAGCGGGAGGCGCAGCGCGGGTACTCGAAACGACAGAAGAAGGTGAAGAACGGGAGAACAAGCCTGGCACAGAATTCTTTATGGAAATCTTCGGTATTCTCAAATCATTCTCGATTTTCCACCGCGGCAGGACTTTCCTTATAGCTCTCAACTCCCTCCTCAGTGACTTATACATACCCCTCAGTCCAGTGTCGCGCCACATGCCTGGCGTGACATCCGCGAGGAGGAGACCAAGAAGGGTCCATGCGCATGTAAGGGCGAATCGAGAGAAAGATTGTGTGAGGTACAGGTCAATCGCCAGACGCGTAGCAAGGGCAAGATAAGGGTCTTTGGACCTTGATGAACGGGTACGCTTTGAGAGGAAGTGGGAGAGCACAACGCCTTCCCAGAGTCCTATGAGTATACCTTGTGATGGGGATAAGCATAGAGAAAGATGAAGACTACTTGAAACAAACCTATGAGTTTATGATCGTTATCAGTTGCAATGTCAAGGATGGCGCGCAGAGCGACGCCCGCCCCGATTGCAAAAATGTTTTCCATGTCTACGATTGTCAAATTGATTTTGTTCTGAATGCATACCCTGGTGATGTGGTGAACAAGCAGTTTTACTATTAGCGTAACAATGATTTCGCCGTACAAAGTAGGACAAACAACTTTATCCGAACAAGCGGGGGCCCCTTGGTTATTACCCCTTATACAGAAGGAACAACTATCTTCATTCTACATATTAGGGTCTGCCTACGGGAAACTAGACATTGCCCAGTGACCGATAAAGCAGGATGCTGGAGACGGCATGTTGCTACTGCCGCATCATTCTACTATATCGTCATGCCCAGTTTTTATTCCGAGGCCGGGACTGGACATCGTGGTTCGGTTGAAGGGAGCGTTCCGCATCAATTGTACCCTACGCATTCTCGGATATTCAGGGGTTGTACCACTTAAGGTGAGGCAGCGTGCAGACTCGAACTGTTGGCAGCCGTGACTGCTCGAATACATGTTCAGCTGGTCAAGGTATGATTCTTCCCGACGGTTTCATTGGAACATAAGAATTTACTTATCGCTAGGTTAAGCAAAATGGTCGTTCAAATCCTCTAATTCTAGTTCTAGAGCCTGTATTAGCCGCGTGGCCTCGTTTGGCATATCAGAAGGTACGTATCTTACCGCATCGCTGGACTGGCACGGCACCACACTGGCACTCAGCTCAACGAATCCGTGAAAAGCGATATCATTCCTGCACAATCTTCTTCGAGCCTAACACGTCAATCTCCTGCTGCGTGCACGTTATCCCTATGTCGCCTAATATTTTGAAGCACCTACTTATAATACATGAAATAATGTATCTCAATCATGGAAGTATCCAACACTTTCTTATCCCTGAGGATAACTCGAGAGTGGAGCTGTGCTCGCAGCTTTTGGAAGCGTCGTGGGGGCACTGGCTATTGCCATTATTCTGGCATACCTTTTCTGAGCACATCGTGAGGGATGGAGGTGAGATGTCGAGGTTTGCCATCATCCGGTGCTTCTGGTAGACTCATAACAAACCTGACGTACGTCCTTCAGAGATAAGAGGTTCGATGTGGCTATGCCCCTTGACTTGTCCGCAGTACAAGCCATACTGGTTACGAGCCTATGCGGCTCATCCTTAATAAGTTATACGAGTGCTAGCCGAAGACGACATGTCACTGTGAGCAAACCTCAAAACGCAATGATGACGGCTGAGTACGCGATGAAGACTTTGATTCTCCTCCTTCACCAAACGCAGGTTCACAACAACCATCCGCGGCACCGCAAACGGGGACCGGAGAGCATGGAAGGAGCGGGTTGTGCTTCTGCTTGTAGAGCAGTTTTATGAGTATCGAGTGTTGTCTCTCGCCAGAATCTCGGATGATGCATTGTCATACTTGTCAACGTCTCGGCTGGCGATGTGGTGAACAACGGTTAGCGCCTTTTTTCGCGACAATAATTTTGCAAAGCAGGACAAATGTATTGCAGTTATTGAGTAAATATATCCGAACCACAGGGATCCATTACAAAAGCCAAAAATTGCCTGGCCGCATGGACATAGCTGAGATTGACCCTGTAACACCAGTGGCACTCAGCTAAACGCTTCGCGTAAAGAGCAGCACCATTCATGCACAATCTGCTTCAAGTTCGAACGTAAAGCTTAACACACCAAGTGCGTGCCACATGATGTTGATTCCTAGAGCTAGGATGTTGAATAACATGTACAAATTCCAGATTCCAGAGGGCTGGTGGGCTGTGTCGAGTCTAATGTACAAAGATAGATCAGTCATCACAGTCAAAAGTTACAAAGTTTCGAAGAGGTGGTTAAAAACATATAGTCAATCGCGGATTGAAAGCAGAATAATACAAAATTTTTCTGATACAGTAAATCAGTACATGGGTTCCACCAGTCAGCTATATTTCAACGTACGAAGTTATGGTTTGTAACGAGACATGCTCGGCAACCAAGTGCCGATGACATGTGTAAGGTCTGGCTCAAGTAGCCTAATCACGAGGTTCTGCGCTAGCTTCTACAAAAGGCACCTGTATGGATAGTCCATGAGGTCAATAGGATGAGCGTGATACGAAGCAAGGCTTACTGTAGGGTTGGGTGTGGCAACAGCAGTGGCCGCCAAAACAAGCAGAACATAGAGGAGAGCAGTAGAGAGGCGAGCAAACATGATGAGTTTATTTTCTTAGTACTTGGTAAGAATGAAGAGAGGTGTCGATGCTGTCTGATCTGAAACGATGCTCAGGTTTGGGTTTTTATGCTACACACAAAAGCTCCGAATGGGTGATTGAGACCTGATTGTTAGTTTTTGTGCGTGAGGATATAGGGGAGTTTCCATGAGGATCTACTGACAGAGACTGAGTGACAGAAGCGGCATTGCTAATTGCCCCCGAAAGACGAAATAGTTTCGTGCCAGCACACCATGGAGTAACATGGGCTCCTCAATGGATACGTGGCATCCAGTGGATGGAACATGAGGCTACCTGATACTAAATTATGACGTTATATCAGCACGTTTCCTATTGCACATTGCGCAGTCTGCGGTCTGCGTACTGCGTGTTCTTGTTAGTCGGCGACAGCTGCGCCAATACGCACATACTTTGCGCCTGGTACTTTGAGAGATTTGACATGGCTACATCACTCGACTCGAAGTACAAGCCAGGCTAGTCTCCCCTGGACGGACCATAGATAATAAAGCCAAGCCTGTCTGAGTGGTCCCGAACCTAGTATGCTTCTGGCCCTCCATTGCTTTGGCTCGTGATGGCAAAGTTGTACATGAAAGAACGAGCGCTAGTCAAAGACGACATGACATTGTGAACGTACCTCAAGGAGCACGATGCATGGACTCTGTTGCCGCAAATGCCTCCTTTGTGGCGGAAGATGTGATAGGTCTCGAAATCGCTGCTCGTGAATTGCAAGCTTAAAGTAATAATGATTGCTGCGCGACGTTCTGGTGCAAGTTGGACCATGGAGGAGCTCAAACGTAAAGGCAACGGCGGAAGCATGGCCAGCAGTGATGACGCTGTCACGTTGATAGTGAATACTAGTGAGTAGTCATAGGTTTGGTGAGATCGAATGCTCACGAATGTCACGAGTCACGATCAGCAGGCTGAGGGTATTCGCTGACCTCTAGTAGTTGCCAGTCGTGGTGGTCAGCGTAATCGTTGACCACCGTGACTAGCAGCTAGATATTAGATTATTAGATCGACCAAAAAACAGAATGATAGTATCACACGGAACCATCTCATGTGATCCTCTCATTCTATTCGATCGACTAGAACAAGCGCTGACATAGGATTACCTATCACGAAAACTAGAATATGCGTGAACAATCGGTAAAACATGCAACAGAACGCGAACATACCGACTAGAGCAAGCGCTGTGGAACAAATAGGCAACAATACGAACCGTGACAAAAAATGCTACAGGGTAGTGACTAAGCCGATGTCGAAGGTCTGTTCCAACACGTACCACGCAAGAGTTTTGCTCATTCCTGCTCGTTGAGGACCCTGAAAATCGCGCGACCCACTTGATGGAATCTAGGGCAATTCAAGGTACCCTGTGCATTCTCGGAAACGAAGGGGTTGTGTGCATCTGGCATTACTTAGGGTGAGGGCTCGGAAGTACTCGACTTTGGGTAGTGTCCGCGAGTCGAAGTTCAATTCTATATCGAATAGCGTTCAGCGGCAGTGGTCAGGGAGGGCCAAGGTATGTTCTGTCCGACTTCCACCAGTCCACAAGGACTTATGACTAGTCTGAATTCACAGCAAGTCGGTATCTTCAACCAGCCAAGCACTCGAAGCCGAGCATCAAGCGTCATGCATTAGTGACATGCATCAACGTACAAGCTTCAGGCCCCCAGGCTCGGATTTGATTGTGTCGAATGAACGACTCGCAGGTTTTCAGAGTCATATATTATAGAGTTACATAATAGTCTAGTCTACATAGTCTAGTCTATAGATTAAGTACGACATTCAAGAACAACCGGAACGAAATAGTTGACCCGGGCTTCATCTATCCAAAGAAACTCCACAACGCGAGCCCACTCAGCGCCACGAGAACCGTCATCATCCTCGCCTCTTCCCCTGCTGCGCTGCGTTCTAGAACAAGACCCAATCCTCCACGCTTGCGCTTGCCTGGACGAAGGTCCAACAAGAAGTGCTGCGTTTTCATGTTCATCTCCTTTAGCAGGAAGGGCGGGCGGGACGTGAAAGGAGAGAATGACAGTCGTGGCACCGCTAATGGAATGGGAATACTTGGAAACCTGAATGGAAGACGTAGCGCGGGCCTTCGCTCGGTGCAGCTCAGAGAATGAGGGTGCCCATGCTCGTCGGTACGAATAACATAGTTCCCGCTCTCGTCATAAAAGCCGAAGTTGACCGGTGTATGAGATAAGGGAAGCCAGGCGGGAATGAAAATGAGTGTAAATAAGTGCAGCCGCGGGTTCGCGTGTGCTATCTGGGAAGCGCAGTCGCGCAGTGAGTCTTCGTTGCCTGATGGAACCAGCGTCAACCGCAAGTGTCGCAGTCGAGGGAGGGCGCTAATGGATTTAGCTAGCGTCCCCTAAGAGATATCAGAGACCTTGGAACAAGATTGGAGAACAACGAAAAACTTACAACTCTAAAGGATGGCCTTTTCGCGCATGTAATCTCCAACGTGGTCACTCCAGGGCAGGCACCTATGAGGCTCTTTACCAAGCTTCCACTTTCATATGAAGAATGGAAAATAAAGGCAATGCGGAGATCAGTGAGGCAGCGCAGGTTCTGCAACACCCCTGTAACTATGAGAGGTGCAAGATCACGAATGATTAGCGGCTCCTCGATCGCCAAGTGAGTGATTTTTGGATGAGAAGGCACCAAGGCTTGCAGGTGCTCTAATGAACCAGCAAAATGGGTAAGCTGCGATAAAGCGGACGGATCGAGCGAAGGGATGAGATGAGGACTGAGTGCGGTACGCGATGTGCGAAGAGACCGCAGACGTTGATGAGCTTCCAAAAATGTTATGAAGGGGCGCTTGGAGCCTGCATCTGAAAGTGGCGCAGACCAATCTAGCATGATGTCCCCCAGAGATAGGGAATGAAGGAGAGGCCAACGTGCGTTGCAGAGCGGATGAACTTTTCCATCTGGAATCAACGGACCTCCAAATATGTGCAGCTCCTCGAGGTTCAGGGAGCTCCGGACCAGCATGTCCCAAAGGCGACCTTCAAAAGGTAGAGCATCTAAAATGCGTTAAAGCACTTGCGGGTCAATATCAAAAACATGTCAGACCTTGAAATTCATCTGCATGATGAATGTAATATCCATATTTGAGGGTCAACGAGAACCCACGGAGGTTCTTGAAGTCGAGTAACTGGGGGGGGGGATGAGTGAACGGAGTAAATTCTGTCATGCACATACATGACTGTGTTCGTCGGGCATCACAGATCCATAACACATTCCAATGGTACGGAGGCGTGGGCACCTGTAACGAAACTGAGTTCCTGATATTGAGGATATATGACCAATCGGACATACGACATTCGTAGGGCAAACCACATCTCGTCACATTGCGGGATCTCATCTGCGTCCCAGATGAAGGTATGGAGTGCATCGAGTTTCGGTGCAAGTTCCCGGAGCAACGTTGATATTGTAATTCCGTTGATGTCTGCAAAATAGGTAGGGCGGCTGGAAGAAAATCGAATCTGGAGTTTCTGGACATGACGCGCGATGCCTGGACGAGAACAGAGCATTGAAAGAGTTCGTTGACATTGCTCTGTGGTGCCGAGGTGTACATGGGCATATAGTATAGCGCACGCGTTAGTGAAAAGGACTTTGCTCTTCGTGTGTGTGTATGTCAAGGGAGTCGTTCCAGTAGTGAGCTCTAGATACTCACTGAGAGTGCGAGGTTGAGAATGTCTGTTCTAGAAGGTAGGCATGATATAACCTCGAGTAAAAGATCTGGAGGTAAAGCAGTAAGGTTTAGAGGATCCATTTACAGAATATAGCAATCTGCGTCAGTGGTCAACCAGTGGTAATTAGTCGCTCTATAGACTGCGCGCAGGTTTATGCCAGAGCAGAGATGCGCTGGCTAATCTCCGTGGAACAAGGAAGGTGACCCGTGAGCGGAGTTGAAAACAACACCGCTGGCGCTTCCCACTAAACCGTGATCACCAGACTAGTGGTCTACAGTACTGACCGATGGAACACCGTCACCTGCCGCTAGGAGCTGCGCAATTCATAGAATCATGATGTATGAGTAGATAAACTGATGATCTCGGAATGCCTTCTCTCACCTCAGCTGTGTCTATCGTGGCCAACCAGCTAGCCCTCCCCACTCTCGACAACCTCAGAATTTCGCTTTCTCCTCATGTTGATGTTCAAGCCGTCGCAAGTCAATGGTTCTCATCTTTCCAGAAAGCCATGCAGTCCAAGAATGTACCAGCAGTCATCGACCTCCTTGTAGACGATATCTTCTGGCGCGACATGCTTGCCCTCATTTGGGACTTCTATACCTTTCAAAGCGCCCCTTCTGTTTCTAAATTCCTCACAGATCAACTCCCACTATTTTCATTGACCTCTTTCGCATTTAGAAAAGACCTTGTCGAGCTGCAGAGACCATACCCCGATCTCGCATGGATTCAGGCTTTCTTTGACTTTGAAACTACAGTTGGCCTTACTTCTGGGGTATTCCAGCTCGTACCGCTTGCTGATGGCTCATGGAAGGCGCATACCGTTTTCACGAACTTGGAAGATCTCAAAGGCTTCCCTGAACGGACTGGTCCTGGGCGAGAATTTCAGCCAAACTGGGCGGCCAAGCGTGCACGCGAGATTGAATTTGTTGACGTTGAGCCGAGCGTCATAGTTACAGGCGGTGGGTAGGGTAGGCGCGACTCAAGATGCTTGGACTGAACAGTCTAGTTGTGGAGAAGAACGAGAGAATCGGTGACAATTGGAGGAAGCGCTTATGCAGCGCTGTGCCTCCAAGATTCAGTCTGTGAGCATTACTCTTCAACGTATGGTTACTTGTCCTCGCTCAATTTATCGTTCTTTAGGATATGACCATATGCCATACATTCCGTGAGTCTCAAAATCTGGTTTATTGATGATGGTCTAATGCGGCCAAATATCACGCAGCTTCCCTACCTCTTGGCCTGTATATACCCCTGTATTGAAGCTCGCAGATTGGTTGGAATCATACGCACACTGCATGGAACTTAATGTCTGGACCAACGCCACCGTGGTGTTTGTCGTTCCGGGAACGAAGGGAAATAAATGGTGTGTCTTGGTACAACGTGCAGACGGACGCAAGCGGACTTTCGAAGTCAATCATGTCATGTTTGCCTTGGGCTTTGGCAACGGTGTAGGACGAATCCCAGATATCCTAGGGCAGGTATGTTCGATTCACGAATGAAGCATTCAGGTCAAAGCCAACCGCATATATAGGATGAGTTCAAGGGACAGATATTGCACTCGAGCAAACATAAATTTGCAGCTGACCACGCAGGGACAAAGGTAGCGGTTGTTGGGGCATGCTCATCTGGTAAAAATTGCGTTATGAATATATTGTATTTTATCTGCTAACTCAAAGATCGTTTAGCGCATGACATATGCGCCGACTACGTCGAAAATGGTATCGGTAAATGAGTTTTGATGTTTGAGAGTACTAAGACCAACCTGGGCCCAGACGTGACCATGGTTCAACGCAGCCCGAGTTACATCATGTCCACGGAGGGCATGCTGAGGTTATTTTGTGAGCTCTTTCCTCTTCGCAACTTTATGACGCGCCTCAAACCCATCCAGCAATCTTCTGGGAGGGTGGTCCTCCCACTGATATCGCAGATCGCGCGAGTGCGTCTTACTCCAATAAACTGCTCAAGTTAGTGCACCAGCGTATCACAAAGGACATCGCTGAGGCAGATAAGCGGGCGACTAATTATTTACAAAGCCATTTGATAGAGAAAAGATCTAGGGAGCTTCTTGAAGGACTGCGAAAGCGGGTCTTCAAGACAACACTTGGCGGCGACGACGCCGGCGTTCTGCTTATGACACGGAGTAAGGTTATCTCGGTCGGTCCATTCGCGAACTAGAGTAATTTTACGCTGACCAGGAAGCATGCATTAGACGTCGGAGCTTCGCAGTTGATCATCGACAGGAAGATCAAACTGAAGAGTGATGGGCCAATCAAGTGCTTTACGCCGACGGGTCTACTTTTCGAAGACGGTTCCACTATCGATGCGGATGTGATCCTGTTCGCTAATGGGTATGTTTTTGTTTCTTATTTGGTACCAAAAACTCGTGGTTCACATTATCAGCTACGCGGACGGACGCACATCCTACCGTGAGCTGCTTCCGGAGTCCCTCCATGACAAAGTGCGCCCTATCTGGGGCCTCGATGCTGAGGGAGAGTTGAACGGTGCCTGGCGCGAAGTCGGCATGCGGGATGAGGAGGGGGAAGCGCTCAGTGGTATATGGTCGATGATGGGGAGCTTGGGGCTTTGCAGGTTCCACTCCAAACATCTCGCACTGCGTGAGTCGCTTTTTTCTCTCTTCGTCTGAAGTCGGTTTGATGCGTTTGATGTAGTCCCGCAAATTTTTTCCTAGTTGGGGTACACTTACTTATAGACACCCGGAGTTGGAGATCGAAATCCGGAAAAGGTTCAAAAACAAGCTCGGGCCGAGGTTGTCCTTTGTTTTCGCACTGCCTCCATTTTCGATGGTAGGCTCAACACGCCATCAAACTTGAAGACAGCGCAAAGATGCAGATCGACGTCGCGGATAGTCACATGCACGTTGCTACGACGACAACGCTACAAAATATAAAGACCAGCGGTGAGTAAATTGCTCCAGAAGTGAGCTGTAGATACTCGCTGAGAGTATCAGGTTGAGAATGTCTGTTCTAGAGGGCAGGCATGATATACCTCTAGTAAACGATCGGGGGGATGGAGCGGTAAAGCTGAGAGGATCCATTTTACAGAGTTAGTGACTGCGTGCAGGTTTATAATAATATTGCCAGAGCAGATATGCAGTGGCTTATCTTCATCGAAAAAGGAAGGTGAGAACAGCGTGACTATGACCCGTGATCACCGTCTGACTTTTCTTACAGGTACTACACATAGTTATCTACAGTACTGACCGATGGAACTCCGTCATGCACCGCTGGCAGCTGTGCAATTTATAGCATCATGATTTGCGAGTAGATAAACTGATTGTCTCTGATTCTCTTCTCTCACCTTTGTCTATCATGGCCAACCAGCTGGTTCTCCCCACTCTCGACAACCTCGGAACTTCGCTTTCTCCTGATGTCGATGTTCAAGCCATTGCAAGTCAATGGTTCTCATCTTTCAAGGAAGCAATGCAGTCCAAGAACGTACCAGCAGCCATGGACCTCCTTGTAGACGATGTCTTCTGGCGCGACATGCTTGCCCTCTCATGGGACTTCCACACATTTCAAAGCGCCCCCTCCGTTTCCAAATTCCTCACAGACCAACTTCCACTACTTACATTGACCTCTTTCACACTTAGAAAAGACCTTGTCGAGCTGCAGAGACCATACCCCGATCTCGCATGGATTCAGGCTTTCTTTGACTTTGAAACTACAGTCGGCCTTGCTTCTGGGGTATTCCGGCTCGTACCGCTTGCTGATGGCTCATGGAAGGCGCATACCATTTTCACGAACTTGGAAGATCTCAAAGGCTTCCCTGAACAGACTGGTCCTAGACGAGAATTTCAGCCAAACCACGGAAAGTGGGCGGCCAAGCGTGCACGCGAGATTGAATTTATTGACAATGAGCCGAGTATCGTAGTTATAGGTGGTGGGCAGGGTGGGCTCGACGTCGCAGCACGACTCAAGATGCTTGGACTGAACAGTCTAGTGGTGGAGAAGAATGAGAGAATCGGCGACAATTGGAGGAAGCGTTACGCAGCGCTGTGTCTCCACGATCCCGTCTGTGAGCATTACTCTTCAACGCATGTTTACTTGCCGCTGAATTTATCGCTCTTTAGGGTATGACCATATGCCATACATTCCGTGAGTCTCAAAATCTAGTTTATTGACGAGGGTCTAACGCAGCCAAATATCATGCAGCTTCCCTACCTCGTGGCCTGTATATACCCCTGCATTAAAGCTCGCAGATTGGTTGGAATCATACGCTCGCAGTATGGAGCTTAATGTCTGGACCAATGCTACCGTGGTGTCCGTCATTCCTGGAACGAAGGGAAAGAAATGGAGTGTCTTAGTACAACGTGCAGATGGACGGGAGCGGACTTTCGAAGTCAATCATGTCGTGTTTGCCTTGGGTTTAGGCAGTGGCGTGGGAAAAATCCCAGATATCCCAGGACAGGTACGTTCGATTCACCGATGCAGTAGGACTCTCAGGTCAACGCCACCCGCGTATATAGGACGAGTTCAAGGGACAGATATTGCATTCCACTAAACACAACCTTGCCACTGACCATGCAGGGAAAAAGGTAGTGGTTGTTGGGGCATGCACATCTGGTAAAGATTGCGTCATGAATGCCGTATTTTCTCTGCTAACTCACAAACCTTTTAGCGCATGACATATGTGCTGACTACGTTGAAAATGGCGTCGGTGAATGACCTTATTAAAGAGCTTTGATGTCTGACTAACCAACATGGACGTAGACGTGACCATGGTTCAGCGCAGCCCAAGTTATATCATGTCCACAAAGGAGGGCATGCCGAGGTTAATGTGTGAGTTCTTTCCTCACAACTTTGCGACACACCACGAAGACATGCAGCAATCTTCTGGGAGGGTGGTCCTCCTACTGATATTGCGGATCGCGTGAATGCGTCTTACCCGAATAAACTGCTCAAGTTAGTGCACCAGCGCGTTACAAGGGACATTGCTGAGGCAGATAAGTGCGTGACGAATTGTTCACAAAGTCATTTGATAGAGAAATGATTTAGGGAGCTTCTTGAAGGGCTGCGAAAGCGGGGCTTCAAGACAACACTTGGCGATGACGACTCCGGCTTTCTGCTTATGGCATGGAATAAGGGAGGAGGATATTATCTCGGTCTGTCCATTCGCAGACTAGAGTAAGTTTACGCTGATCAGAAAACGTGTATTAGACGTCGGAGCTTCGCAGCTGATCATCGACGGGAAGATCAAACTCAAGAGCGACGGGCCAATCAAGTGCTTTACGCCGACGGGTCTGCTTTTCGAAGATGGT
>KV448356.1:29776-40563 GCA_001658105.1 Rhizopogon vinicolor AM-OR11-026 | reverse complement strand
ATATGTATGTATATAACTCTTCATCTTTGATATTAACTTGCATCGCAGTATTTACATAAGTACGTCGGGGTAAATCAATGTCATATTTGGAGATTCGCGCTTGCAACCAGTTCGTCACACAGCGAATGAGAGACAGCGAGTCCCACTCAATACCCTTCTCGCTGCGAACTTGCGCCCGAAACATGTACGTTCAGAAGATCTTCAGTAAGTCCACTTCAAATTTTATAGGAGTCGAAGTGAAATAAGTGATATGGAGATCATAAAGCACTTTGTGATTCCATTTGGAACGTGGATAATGACTACTGTTCAGCACCTGACATTGTTGTCGACTAGATTTCGGACAAATGGGAACAGCTGCTCGTAGGCAAGGCCCATTCGACAGAGGCGCAGTCCCGGGAGAAGTCCTTCCGTCTCATTTTCACGCAGATGATTGCCGCCGCAGGTTGAGCCTGGCTGCCCGAGCGCCGAAAGTTTGAAACAGATGATGTCGGCTCATGCCACCATGCACAGCCTATCTTTTGATCATACCTATATCATGGGAAGAACATGGCCTTCATAGACGATTTAAACTTCTAGTCCACTCAAATCTGAGTTAACCAAAACACTCACTTTGACGCATCTATTAACCTCCACAAGTAGAGTCGCCAACATCTCGACAGATGGACAGGTACGAGCCGGCGCCTGCTGTGACAACACATGGGATGTTTCTGTCACTGGCTTGGACACATTGCCGTCCCAATCCCATATAAGCGAAAATATATTCCGTGCTCTATCCCGCTGACAATGACAGGTCACCGCCCCGCATATGCCGATTTAACGACTCAGTGAAGGAACTGCATGAACTACACCTTCCTTCTCGTATGACTCGCCTGTTTTAGATGTACACCTTACCTCCTGTCCTCTACACCATCTCACAAGATTCAGCTATAAGAAGGACACGACGGAAGGTTTTGGACGTCGAGGAAGCTATTGACGGTGAGAAGCGAGCGTGCAATCTCAACCAGCAGTGGTGAACTTACTGAGCCGAGGTGCTTTGAATGCATATGAAGGCTGTAGGTAGAAGCGGTAAGTAACCTTCTGCGTTTGCCATTAATATTAAACATTGTTTTCATGTATTCGTTTTTCACATGGGCTTCAAAGCCTCCAAGTTGATGAAAACGAAAGGCATACATGGCAGTTCTACAGAGGCTCTGGCGCAAGTTGTCGGTCTTCGTCAGGCCAACCGCATAGATGTGTTTCGTTCAGTACAGGCAAGTTACGTACTCGGATGAGTGCACCATCCACAATGCGCGCGGATGTCGGAGTGCGAATTGGTCATCATTGATTCCTCTTTTCGAACCATCCCGTTCCTCCAGCGCGACTCTATTCAAGTTTCAACTAAACTCAACATCATCTCCACTTCTGCCATGGTGTGTTGGTCCCCCCTCCAACTCGATGCAGCTCTGACTTCATTTCATTCCAGTCCGTAACACCTGCAACAATGCGCCGCTTGATGCGCGAGATCACCGAGTTGAAGAACAACCCACCAGAGGGCATTCGCGTCGTCACAAGCGAGGAGAATATGTTGGAACTTACAGGTATCGTTGAGGGACCAGGTGAGCTGCTCTAAGCGTTAGACACGCGTTTGAGCCTCAAGTTCATATGTCACAGAGCAAACACCATACGCGGGCGGGTATTTCAGGGTGCGGTTCCAATTTACACACGAGTTCCCTGCTGCACCTCCAAAATGTACGCGTCATTCTTTATTGTCTGCTCACAAGGCTCAAATCGCGTCGCCATAGGCTGGTTTACAACCAAGATCTTCCACCCAAACGTCTCTTCGGCGGGCGAGATTTGTGTAAACACGTTGAAGAAGGACTGGCAAGCGTCTTACGGCATTGCGTACATCCTCGTGACAATTAAGTGCCTCCTCATTTATCCGAATCCCGAAAGCGCACTTGACGAGGAAGCGGGGAAGCTCCTCCTGGAAGACTACGATGCATACTTTTCCCGCGCGAAGCTTATAACGAGTGTCCATGCCACTCCTCGGACACGCCCTCCCGAGTTTGACACACCGTCAACCGACAGTGGAGGAGAATCATCTACAAAGTCGATACCGGTTTTGATCTCAACGCCAACTATGGTACCACCATCACAACATATTACGCTACCTGTGCCAGTACCTGCATCATCCCCGCGCAAATCCTTGTCACCCGCTCCACCAGCGCAACCTCTCCAGTCTTCACCAGCGAATACCCTTCCTTCAACTCTTTCCTCCAACACGATATCAAGCAAAGATTGCAAGGAGCGTCTGGCACCACTAGGGACCGCAAATTCCAATATTGTGGGCCCAGTTGCCACTGCCACAAGTAAAGCTGTCAAACGGGCAGCAACTGCAGGTGGTTCGGGGGTAGAGAAGCGTAAAAAAGCGTTGAAGCGTCTATGAGAGTGCGCTGTGTACATATACTATTGATCTAGGGTGTTGATGGGACAGTTTTCTGTAGACACTTTTATCGTTCTGCTCTTTCTTTCCCATTGGATATAGCTGTCGTGTTTGTTGTGTTTTTAATAACATAATGTTCTATACAAAACGCATACAGATTGCAAACTTGAAGCCAACTTGAAGCCTTGGGCAAGTTGAGGCTAGTGTGACATGTAACGGCACGCGTCGCGTGACGAAGTGACCATGAAAAAGGCTAGAAATCATTTTCCAGTTGCGCTACTCCAACAACTCCCTTAACTCTTTACCATGTTTTCCAAAACCCTGTTGGCTCAATCAAAGACGCTTTGCGCATCGTTGAAGGCTCGTAATTCACTGTCCTCGGCGGTCCTTTTACGCCATGCCACCTCCGGCAAGCTCTCGATGTCACTGCAGTTGCAGCGGGGACTGTCAACGTCGCTCGCCCTTCGGAGTGACGAGTCGCAGTATGAAGACAGCCCGGCAAGAAGTTTCAGAAATGACCGGTATGAAGACCGCAGCTCGAAGCCAAGAGAGTTTCGGAGCGAGGAGTCGCGGTATGGAGACCGCGACTCGAAGCCAAGGAGTTTCCGGCGACCCGTCTCTCCCTCGGGGACGCTTTACATCGGGAACCTCCCGTACGCCATCACCGAAGAAGAGCTGCGGCAGTCCTTCATGGAATTCGGGGAGATCGTGCGGGTGACTTTAGGTGCGTGTTTTTTTTCGTGTTGAATTTGGAGAGATGCTTACGGGGTGCAGGGACCACGCAGGATGGGATGAGTCGCGGGTTCGCGCATATCCAATTTTCTAGTGTGGAGGAGGCGAATGAGGTTATCAGGGCGGATAGCGAGGATCCGATATTCATTATGAACCGGGATATCCACCTTGACCATGCGGCTGTCCAGGATAAGCCCGTGCTTGACCCTTACCACACGCTCTTCGTCCGTCCTTTTGAGGGTGCAGAGGAAGAGTTGCGAGAGGTGTTCAGGGACTATGCCCATGGCATTGCGGATGTAAGGATATGTGCGTGTGCTTTGTTTTATCCCCTCTTGAACTATGATGGTTTCTGACTCTATGGATTTGGTCTGCAGTGAAGGACAAATTCACTGGCGAACCAAGGGGAAGCGCGTTTGTGGAGTTTAAAGACGTCGAGACCGCCACGGAGGCGCTCGAGGTCCTAAAAGGTCAAAAAGACCCTTCGTCTGGCAGAGAGATATTCCTCAAATACGCCAAGCCTGCTCGTGTCGATTTCGCCCATGACCTCAAGAGCAGCCCGGAGGGTAAAAAGCGGAGATTCAATCCAAAAGATAACGAGAGAGGCTCGCGTCGCAACAATTCATATGGTGGCGACTGGAAGGGCAACCAGCGCACGGGGAATTATCGTGATTCATAGTGGAATGACGAAGATCTAGATTTATTGTTGCGTTATATTCTGGTACCCCTTTTTCCTGCATGCTTGTTGTCCGCGTTATAGTCAGCTTATCGTTAATCACATCTCATCGACGTCGTGGGCCGGTAGCCTCATTTAGCTTGCTCTTCCAGATACATACCTTATGCAAGTTCGCCATCATCGAAGAAATCATCGGCGTCTCCCAAGAACGAGTACACCGGCAGCTCGCAACGTTTGAGCGTCGCGAAAGCCAGCTGGTGTCCACACGCCGTTGAATCTCGGTCGGGGAATGACGTGTTTTGTGTCTGAATTGGTCCCGTGTTGACGCACGGGCGGTCCACATACAAAGCCAGTCGAGGAACGACGAGAGGAACAGGAGGTCCGAATTGTTGGTCTATCTGAAGTGTCAAGGTCGGGCAAAAGATGGTTGACTCGTTAAGGCTTTTTTAGTCTTTGTGGGTATGGCTAACATTGTTCGTCGGCCATGATGAGCTTGCTAGGAGTATCGCAGGATCTTCCGGACCCCTCAAGAAGCCACCATAGCCGTTTCGCCATGGTATTCGGTGCGACGTGAACTCAACAAGGCTGAAGCCGTTACAGAGACAATCTGGGCCCTTCATCAGAGCCGGTGCCTGGGGTGACCATCAGATTGTGTCGGCGCCGTCATCCTGCCGACCATCAAGATCATTCGGAACATCACGCAAGAAACGGACCATGATGCTCATTGTATCGTTGCATCATTTCAGACAGCGCCCACCACTCTTCCACGGCGATAATTGAGTCCGTTGATTGTCGTGACCCACGTTTACCGCCTCGGATTCATGGACTAGACAAAATCTGATGACTGCTCGTCTGGCGATGGCGATATTACTCGACATACACAACCCCATAGCAACCCAATGCCTTACGAAACCACGAAGAACCCATGTGCTCGTTGTGTTAAAAAGATCTATCCAATGCTAAGATAAATAGGGGCTTATTACCCCAGATTCTAATGAAACTCATGAATGTGAGGTTGTCGAACGTCTGAAACAGCAAAGGTGAATCTATGTATTCCGCAACCATTCTACCGCATACATACCTAAGGATATTGCCCAATAGCTTGATTTGTGACCATATTTCCGTCTCGACTTGAAACGTCGCAGACAGACCCGAAATACAAATCGAACGAGCAGGGTGATGAATTTAAACACCAGCCATCCTGCCCGCATAAGAAGTCGCATGATCAAGCGCATGGCGACTATTGAAACTGCGTATATGAAGGCGAGTGATTTGGCTATGGCGCCGGGATTGTACACGACGGCTGCTGTAAGCGCGAGTGTGAGCAGTTTGAGCAGCGCGATGAGGTTTTGAGGCGAGTAGCAAAAAAGGGTCCACCGAGATGCTTGCCCGAGCTTGTTCAACGTTATGTCGAATATAGGGCGGAGGAGTATGATGAAACTGCATAATTGGAAAAGGATGAAGAGGATGGGTCTCAGCACGGTAATGTTGGCGAGTTTGGCAAGTTTGAGTGGTGAGAGCAAAAATGAAACGAATTTGGAGCAAATTAAGTTGCAGCCGTCCAGCGGCAGCGTTGGTTTGAGCCTGAAGACGGTATCGATATTCGCGAGCCCGAGCATGATGATGGTGGTTGGAGTAAGTCAGTGTTTGAAAACCAGTATAGGGGTCAATTGACTTGGTGAGAAACACGTTACGAATCACATGCAATTGTCACATCTCGAAGCAAGCTCGCGCACATAGAATGCAATGAGTCGTCCTGCAATTGGCCACCCTGGAGCGAGGCGATGAGTTATATTGATCGTTTCGTGAGCGACAGTTGCTGCGAATGCTTATCATCCACTTTAACCATCGTCGGTAGTAGTGGCCCGTGCATGAACGGATGCATTGAATCGTTGGTCTGATCTGAAATCAACATGTTTCAGACGTTCTAGGCCAATGGATCATCGTGATGATATCATAATATCATACCGGCGCTTATGTGGGGCGGTACTTGTCGCATGTGGAAGAAGCTTTATATATGGCCTTCTCGAAGCGATCAGCGCCAGTGGGGCCTACGATAAGTTTACATCCACCAAGGCAACAGATCTCACGATACTTTGGAAGTAATTTTCAGTACTATGTTGACGCATAGGAAGACGGTTGAAGAAGGTCGTTTACGTTCAGCAAAGAGGTCTTCCGCTAAGGTGGGGATATATGAATAATATGATGGTGCCTGATAGTCATAGAACCCTTACGTCCGTCAAGACAGGCCGGATACCCATCATCATGGCATCATGGGAAAGTAACATGATGCCATAGTCGGCGTTGTAGAGAAGCGCGTAGCGGAATCAGTTATTTCTGCACGCCGTTGTACCTCCCCCTTCCAGCCGCCCCTCTGGCCAGGCAATCTTCTTTGCCACCGTCGCAGAAACACCACAAGAACACTATCAACCTGGCGAAGATGTCGAGAGCACACTGTATCTCGGGCGTTGTCTTCCTATTCTGTGCCTTCGTCCTTCTCTTCCTTGTCTCGATATCCCTGCCGTATTTCCAGGCTATGGACATTACTCGTGTGCACGCAACTGGTCAGTTTTCCTCAGGTTCTCAAGCAATCACCGAATTCCGAGTGAGTACTAGTTTTGTTGACATGTCTGTGTCGAACTCATCCTTGTTTCTCCTAGCTTGGTATCTGGTATGCATTACTCTCTGAGATAATTGTCATACAACTAAACTATCTTAAGGGGTTACTGTATTGACGAGAACTCGGGTCGCACATGTTATAACACTGGTAACATCCTTACTTAGATAGTCACAACCTTGTACTTACTCAACCATAGGTCATGGATACTCGCTCACCCTCCAGAACTCGCAGGGTGGCCAGGTTACTATAGGTTCTTCGTGGACACGCGGGCTAGCTGTTCATCCCGTTGGTCAGTTATATTTTACATGCAATCTGGTCACCTTCTAACTTCCTTTTCATCAGCTACCGCTTTGGCCTTCATCGCCCTCGTTATGTCCTTTTCTCAGCACATCACTATCACCTTGGTGTCTTCTCTAGTGTATTTCCTCGCGGCCCTACTTACTGGCATCGCATTCGCCATCGACACCGTTCTCTACGCCTATGTCACATATGAAATGGGTAATCTCACTAGCAATGAGAGCACCATTACTCGACCTGGACCGGGTTGGTAATTCTTTCTTTCAGCTCACCACGTATCTCATCGTTCTGGCAGGTTTGTGGCTCGCATTTGTGTCCCTAATCCTGCTTCTCCTGGCTCAGCTACGTATTGTGTACACCGCCAAACAGTGGTCGTCTCACTACGTTAAACTAGGGAGGTTAAACCAGTTAAACGAGTAAATGAAAGTTAACCTCAGCTCGTCAAAGTCAAGGTGTGACTTTCACGTGACCTCGGAGTCGGTGGATAAGGGTTAGCAGCCGACAACTGTGTGTGTATAAGGATTGTTCTGAGTCGCTGCAATCTGATCGTGAAATTCAACCTCAATACTAAAGCCCTGCTCACATCTCCCCCAGAAACATATCAATTGATTAATAGTTCCAGGGCCATTGTGTGCAGACGGGTAATGAAAGAGATTCTTCAACAACAATGCCCAACTATTGTCCGAGTTGGAGTGATGACGAACATCTGGATCCGCAGATTTGACATCCTCGAGAAGGCCGCGAACAACAGGAAGGAACTCATGTGAGTGCTGGTCTGATAAATATTCTGACAAGTTGTTGTCTGAGGGTCCCGATGTAGGTTGATTTGAATGCGCCGAAGCCTTCAAAAGCACCGCCGCACACCTTGAAAAAGTTTCTCCGAAGTTCAGGCTGCCTGGCAGAGCTTGAAAGTACCCACTTGGCAGTTTGCCATCACAACTCGCGCCCATCATGAACCATCAAACAGCAAATTTCTATCGCAGTAGTCCATCCCAGTTTCCGATGTACGTAGGTCATCACACACTTTCCACAATTTTAAATTTTGTTTATTTTTTCCGATAGTTATCAATCTAGGCATCAAACTCGAATGGATGAAAGTTCACTGGGACGAGAACGACACGACCCAGGCACGAGAATGGATGTTGGATGCGGTATGCGTTTTTCATTCCTTCTTTCAGAGTCGCTGATTTAGTATGGATTGCAGATGGCATCCTACAGTGCATCGATTCGTTCGCAGCCGAATTCACAGCTGCATGTCTGGTCACCACAGTTCTCATTGTCCAGAAGTGGTCCCATATCTGCAGCTGCGCAGTCTTTGATGGCAGGGTTTGGATGCATGACCCGAATTAACACTAGTGTCCGGCGCTCCTCGTTTACAAGCCCTCTCCAAAGCCCTTCGCCAACACCTGTCGAGGTTGAGCCAATCCCAACCTTATCACCAGAAGAGCGCACACAGCGAGATCTAGAGCAAGTTGGAACTTACGCTGTTGAATCCTGATTAACGTGTTTTGTGTCTGAGTCGGTCCCGTGTCGACGCATGGCCGACTCACACAAAGCCATTCGAAGAACGACGAGAGGAACTGAGAGTTCGGAATCATGGGTCTACACTTGAAGTGTCAAGGTCGGAACAAAAGATGGTTGACTCGTTGAGGCTTATTAACCTTTGTGGGCAGGGCTAACATTGATCGTCAATCTGAACTTGCTAGGGCCTCACAGAATCTTCCGAACCATTTAAGATTGGTGAGAAGCCACCGTAATATTCGGGGAGACGCAGACTCAACAATGCTGAAGCTGTTACGGAGACAATCTGGGCCCTTCATCAGAGTTGGTGCCTGTAGTGACCATCAGATTGTGTCGGTGCCGTCATCCTGCTGACCATCAAGATCCTTCGGAACATCACGCAGGAACGGAGAATGATACTCATTGTATCGTTGCTTCATTTCAGACAACGCTCACCACTCTTCAATAGCGATAATTGAGTTCGTTGATTGTCGTGACCCATGAAGTTTACCGCCTCTGGTTCATGGACTAGACAAAATCTGATGACTGCTTGTCTAGCGATGGTGATATTACTTGACATACACGACCCCATGGCAACCCAATGCCTCACGAAACCACGAGGACCCATGTGCTCGTTGTGTTAAAAAGATCTACCCAATGCTAAAAGAGATAGGGGCCTATTACCCCAGATTCTAATGAAACTCATGAATGCGAGGTTGTCGAACGTCCGAAACAGCAAAGATGAATCTATGCATTTCGCGACCATTCTACCGCATACATACCTAAGGATATTATCTAACAGCTTGACTTGTAACCATATTTCCGTCTCGACTTGAAACGCTGCAGACAGACCGGACATGCAAATCGAGCGAGCAGGGTGATGAATTTAAACATCAACCATTCTGCCTGCATAAGAAGTCGCATGATCAAGCACATGGTGACTATTGAAACTGTGTATATGAAGGCGAGTGATTTGGCGATGGCGCTGGGATTGCAGTTTGAGCAGCGCGATGAGGTTTTGAGGCGAGTAGCAAAAAAGGGTCCACCGAGATGCTTGCCCGAGCTTGTTCAACGTTATGTCGAATATGGGGTGAAGGAGCATGATGAAACTGCATAGTCGGAAAAGGATGAAGAGGATGGGTCTCAGCACGGTTATGTTGGCGAGTTTGAGTGGCGAGAGCAAAAATGAAATGAATTTGGAGCAAATTAAATTGCAGCCGTCCAGCGGCAGTGTTGGTTTGAGTCTGAAGACGGTATCAATATTCGCCAGCCCGAGCATGATGATGGTGGTGGAGTAAGTCAGTGTTTGAAGACCTGTATAGGGGTCAATTAACTTTGTGAGAAACGCGTTACGAATCACATGCAATTACCACATCTCGAAGCAAGCTCGCGCATGCAGAACGCAATGAGTCGTCCTGCAATTGGCTACTCGATCCATTGATCTTATACAATTACTCCTGCGGTCAACATTTCCCAATAAATGTAAAATATTTTTTCCCAGATATTGTGTAGACCAAAGGGCGACTCCTGGTTGGCACTGATGGAATTTATTTGCCAGACGCAGTAAACTTTGTCATGACTATCCTTCGTGATCCCCATAGATTGTAAGGTCGGCGACACTCAACTAAAAGTACTAGTGTTAGCAAGGAGTCCTGGACTCCTTGTTAATGCGCCGGGGACCGTGACCGTCATGTAGCCCGTGAACGAGGCGACGAGTTATGTTGATCGTTTCGTGAGCGACAATTTCTGCGGATGCTTATCATCCACTTTAACCATCGTCGGTAGTAGTGGCCCGTGTGTAAACGGAGGTATTGAATCCCTGGTCTGATCTGAAATTAACATGTTTCAGACGTTCTAGACCAATGAATCATCGTGATGATATCATAATATCGTACCGGCGCTTATGTGGGGCGGTACTTGTCGCACCCTGATTCGCGGGAGCTTGCATGATCTAATGACCACAAGGACAAGTAAGTTTAGCATAAGTATGAGGGGACCAGAACAGCAGAACCCAGGTGGGTGCGCAAGCAAGTAAGGTGGACTCATAGGCAAATTTTCAATAAGGGGTCGATTCCATACATATAGAAGCTTTATATATGGCCTTCTCGAAGCGATTAGCGCCAGTGGGGCCTACGATAAGTTTACATCCATCTCACGGAACTTCGCAAGTAATTGTCAGCACCAGTGTACCAGTCGACGGCGGACGCATGGGAAGATGGTTGAAGGTCGCTTGCGTTCATCAAAGAGTTCTTCCGCTAAGGTCGGGATGTAAGATAGTGCCTGATAGTCATAGAACCCTTACGCTCGTCAAGCCAGGCTAGATACCCATCATCATGGCATCATGGGAAATTAACATGATGGAGTCGGCGTTGTAGAGAAGCGCATAGCGGAATCAGTTATTTCTGCACGCGGTTATTTGGCTGTGCTTGTGCGGCGTTTTTAATTTTGAATAGGATAAAAGTCAAGCCTCGTTGTAGTTCATTACTGTTCGCCTCCCCCTTCCAGCCGCCCTCTGGCCAGGTAATCTTCTTTGTCACCGTCGC